>CM075338.1:6907500-7137058 GCA_037788925.1 Mytilus galloprovincialis
CAGATAGATCTTGACCTGATAAACAATATTGCCCAACGTCAGATTTGCTCTAAATGCTTTGGTTTTTGAGTTATAAGCCAAAAACTGCATTTGACCCCTATGTTCTATTTTTAGCAATGGCGACCATGTTTGTTGATAGATCATAACTTCAGATACAAGTTACAAACTAGATACCCTAAGGAACATTCAGTTAAAGTTTGGAAGTATTTGGCCCAGTAGTTTCAGAGGAGAAGATTTTTGTACAAGATTACTAAGATTTACGAAAAATGGTTAAAAATTGACTATAAAGGGCAATAACTCCTAAAGGGGTCAACTGACCATTTCCGTCATGTTGACTTATTTGTAAATCTTACTTTGCTGAACATTATTCCTGTTTATAGTTTATCTCTATCTATAATAATATTCAAGATAATAACCAAAAACAGCAAAATTTCTTTAAAATTACCAATTCAGGGGCAGTAACCCAACAACAGGTTGTCTGATTCATCTGAAAATTTCAGGGCAGATAGATCTTGACCTGATAAACAATATTATCCCATGTCAGATTTGCTCTAAATGCTTTGGTTTTTGAGTTATAAGCCAAAAACTGCATTTGACCCCTATGTTCTATTTTTAGCAATGGCGACCATGTTTGTTGATAGATCACAACTTCGGATACAATTTACAAACTAGATACACTAAGGAACATTCAGTTAAAGTTTGGAAGTATTTGGCCCAGTAGTTTCAGAGGAGAAGATTTTTGTAAAAGATTACTAAGATTTACGAAAAATGGTTAAAAATTGACTATAAAGGGCAATAACTCCTAAAGGGGTCAACTGACCATTTCCGTCATGTTGACTTATTTGTAAATCTTACTTTGCTGAACATTATTGCTGTTTACAGTTTATCTCTATCTATAATAATATTCAAGATAATAACCAAAAACAGCAAAATTTCTTTAAAATTACCAATTCAGGGGCAGTAACCCAACAACAGGTTGTCTGATTCATCTGAAAATTTCAGGGCAGATAGATCTTGACCTGATAAACAATATTACCCAACGTCAGATTTGCTCTAAATGCTTTGGTTTTTGAGTTATAAGCCAAAAACTGCATTTGACCCCTATGTTCTATTTTTAGCAATGGCGACCATGTTTGTTGATAGATCACAACTTCGGATACAATTTACAAACTAGATACACTAAGGAACATTCAGTTAAAGTTTGGAAGTATTTGGCCCAGTAGTTTCAGAGGAGAAGATTTTTGTAAAAGATTACTAAGATTTACGAAAAATGGTTAAAAATTGACTATAAAGGGCAATAACTCCTAAAGGGGTCAACTGACCATTTCCGTCATGTTGACTTATTTGTAAATCTTACTTTGCTGAACATTATTGCTGTTTACAGTTTATCTCTATCTATAATAATATTCAAGATAATAACCAAAAACAGCAAAATTTCTTTAAAATTACCAATTCAGGGGCAGTAACCCAACAACAGGTTGTCTGATTCATCTGAAAATTTCAGGGCAGATAGATCTTGACCTGATAAACAATATTACCCAACGTCAGATTTGCTCTAAATGCTTTGGTTTTTGAGTTATAAGCCAAAAACTGCATTTGACCCCTATGTTCTATTTTTAGCAATGGCGACCATGTTTGTTGATAGATCACAACTTCGGATACAATTTACAAACTAGATACACTAAGGAACATTCAGTTAAAGTTTGGAAGTATTTGGCCCAGTAGTTTCAGAGGAGAAGATTTTTGTAAAAGATTACTTAGATTTACGAAAAATGGTTAAAAATTTAATATAAAGGGCAATAACTCCTTAAGGGGTCAACTGACCATTTCCGTCATGTTGACTTATTTGTAAATCTTACTTTGCTGAACATTATTGCTGTTTACAGTTTATCTCTATCTATAATAATATTCAAGATAATAACCAAAAACAGCAAAATTTCTTTAAAATTACCAATTCAGGGGCAGTAACCCAACAACAGGTTGTCTGATTCATCTGAAAATTTCAGGGCAGATAGATCTTGACCTGATAAACAATATTATCCCATGTCAGATTTGCTCTAAATGCTTTGGTTTTTGAGTTATAAGCCAAAAACTGCATTTGACCCCTATGTTCTATTTTTAGCAATGGCGACCATGTTTGTTGATAGATCATAACTTCGGATACAATTTACAAACTAGATACCCTAAGGAACATTCAGTTAAAGTTTGGAAGTATTTGGCCCAGTAGTTTCAGAGGAGAAGATTTTTGTAAAAGATTACTAAGATTTACGAAAAATGGTTAAAAATTGACTATAAAGGGCAATAACTCCTAAAGGGGTCAACTGACCATTTCCGTCATGTTGACTTATTTGTAAATCTTACTTTGCTGAACATTATTGCTGTTTACAGTTTATCTCTATCTATAATAATATTCAAGATAATAACCAAAAACAGCAAAATTTCCTTAAAATTACCAATTCAGGGGCAGTAACCCAACAACAGGTTGTCTGATTCATCTGAAAATTTCAGGGCAGATAGATCTTGACCTGATAAACAATATTACCCCATGTCAGATTTGCTCTAAATGCTTTGGTTTTTGAGTTATAAGCCAAAAACTGCATTTGACCCCTATGTTCTATTTTTAGCAATGGCGACCATGTTTGTTGATAGATCACAACTTCGGATACAATTTACAAACAAGATACCCTAAGGAACATTCAGTTAAAGTTTGGAAGTATTTGGCCCAGTAGTTTCAGAGGAGAAGATTTTTGTAAAAGATTACTAAGATTTACGAAAAATGGTTAAAAATTGACTATAAAGGGCAATAACTCCTAAAGGGGTCAACTGACCATTTCCGTCATGTTGACTTATTTGTAAATCTTACTTTGCTGAACATTATTTCTGTTTACAGTTTATCTCTATCTATAATAATATTCAAGATAATAACCAAAAATAGCAAAATTTCCATAAAATTACCAATTCAGGGGCAGCAACCCAACAACAGGTTGTCTCAGATTCATCTGAAAATTTCAGGGCAGATAGATCTTGACCTGATAAACAATATACCCCATGTCAGATTTGCTCTAAATGCTTTGGTTTTTGAGTTATAAGCCAAAAACTGCATTTGACCCCTATGTTCTATTTTTAGCAATGGCGACCATGTTTGTTGATAGATCATAACTTCGGATACAATTTACAAACTAGATACCCTAAGGAACATTCAGTTAAAGTTTGGAAGTATTTGGCCCAGTAGTTTCAGAGGGGAAGATTTTTGTAAAAGATTACTAAGATTTACGAAAAATCGTTAAAAATTGACTATAAAGGGCAATAACTCCTAAAGGGGTCAACTGACCATTTCCGTCATGTTGACTTATTTGTAAATCTTACTTTGCTGAACATTATTGCTGTTTACAGTTTATCTCTATCTATAATAATATTCAAGATAATAACCAAAAACAGCAAAATTTCTTTAAAATTACCAATTCAGGGGCAGTAACCCAACAACAGGTTGTCTGATTCATCTGAAAATTTCAGGGCAGATAGATCTTGACCTGATAAACAATATTATCCAATGTCAGATTTGCTCTAAATGCTTTGGTTTTTGAGTTATAAGCCAAAAACTGCATTTGACCCCTATGTTCTATTTTTAGCAATGGCGACCATGTTTGTTGATAGATCATAACTTCGGATACAATTTACAAACTAGATACCCTAAGGAACATTCAGTTAAAGTTTGGAAGTATTTGGCCCAGTAGTTTCAGAGGAGAAGATTTTTGTAAAAGATTACTAAGATTTACGAAAAATGGTTAAAAATTGACTATAAAGGGCAATAACTCCTAAAGGGGTCAACTGACCATTTCCGTCATGTTGACTTATTTGTAAATCTTACTTTGCTGAACATTATTGCTGTTTACAGTTTATCTCTATCTATAATAATATTCAAGATAATAACCAAAAACAGCAAAATTTCCTTAAAATTACCAATTCAGGGGCAGTAACCCAACAACAGGTTGTCTGATTCATCTGAAAATTTCAGGGCAGATAGATCTTGACCTGATAAACAATATTACCCCATGTCAGATTTGCTCTAAATGCTTTGGTTTTTGAGTTATAAGCCAAAAACTGCATTTGACCCCTATGTTCTATTTTTAGCAATGGCGACCATGTTTGTTGATAGATCACAACTTCGGATACAATTTACAAACAAGATACCCTAAGGAACATTCAGTTAAAGTTTGGAAGTATTTGGCCCAGTAGTTTCAGAGGAGAAGATTTTTGTAAAAGATTACTTAGATTTACGAAAAATGGTTAAAAATTGACTATAAAGGGCAATAACTCCTTAAGGGGTCAACTGACCATTTCCGTCATGTTGACTTATTTGTAAATCTTACTTTGCTGAACATTATTCCTGTTTACAGTTTATCTCTATCTATAATAATATTCAAGATAATAACCAAAAACAGCAAAATTTCCTTAAAATTACCAATTCAGGGGCAGCAACCCAACAACAGGTTGTCTGATTCATCTGAAAATTTCAGGGCAGATAGATCTTGACCTGATAAACAATATTACCCAACGTCAGATTTGCTCTAAATGCTTTGGTTTTTGAGTTATAAGCCAAAAACTGCATTTGACCCCTATGTTCTATTTTTAGCAATGGCGACCATGTTTGTTGATAGATCATAACTTCGGATACAATTTACAAACTAGATACCCTAAGGAACATTCAGTTAAAGTTTGGAAGTATTTGGCCCAGTAGTTTCAGAGGAGAAGATTTTTGTAAAAGATTACTAAGATTTACGAAAAATGGTTAAAAATTGACTATAAAGGGCAATAACTCCTAAAGGGGTCAAATGACCATTTCCGTCATGTTGACTTATTTGTAAATCTTACTTTGCTGAACATTATTGCTGTTTACAGTTTATCCCTATCTATAATAATATTCAAGATAATAACCAAAAACAGCAAAATTTCTTTAAAATTACCAATTCAGGGGCAGTAACCCAACAACAGGTTGTCTGATTCATCTGAAAATTTCAGGGCAGATAGATCTTGACCTGATAAACATTATTACCCAACGTCAGATTTGCTCTAAATGCTTTGGTTTTTGAGTTATAAGCCAAAAACTGCATTTGACCCCTATGTTCTACTTTTAGCAATGGCGACCATGTTTGTTGATAGATCACAACTTCGGATACAATTTACAAACTAGATACACTAAGGAACATTCAGTTAAAGTTTGGAAGTATTTGGCCCAGTAGTTTCAGAGGAGAAGATTTTTGTAAAAGATTACTTAGATTTACGAAAAATGGTTAAAAATTTAATATAAAGGGCAATAACTCCTTAAGGGGTCAACTGACCATTTCCGTCATGTTGACTTATTTGTAAATCTTACTTTGCTGAACATTATTCCTGTTTACAGTTTATCTCTATCTATAATAATATTCAAGATAATAACCAAAAACAGCAAAATTTCCATAAAATTACCAATTCAGGGGCAGTAACCCAACAACAGGTTGTCTGATTCATCTGAAAATTTCAGGGCAAATAGATCTTGACCTGATAAACAATATTATCCCATGTCAGATTTGCTCTAAATGCTTTGGTTTTTGAGTTATAAGCCAAAAACTGCATTTGACCCCTATGTTCTATTTTTAGCAATGGCGACCATGTTTGTTGATAGATCACAACTTCGGATACAATTTACAAACAAGATACCCTAAGGAACATTCAGTTAAAGTTTGGAAGTATTTGGCCCAGTAGTTTCAGAGGAGAAGATTTTTGTAAAAGATTACTTAGATTTACGAAAAATGGTTAAAAATTGACTATAAAGGGCAATAACTCCTTAAGGGGTCAACTGACCATTTCCGTCATGTTGACTTATTTGTAAATCTTACTTTGCTGAACATTATTCCTGTTTACAGTTTATCTCTATCTATAATAATATTCAAGATAATAACCAAAAACAGCAAAATTTCCTTAAAATTACCAATTCAGGGGCAGCAACCCAACAACAGGTTGTCTGATTCATCTGAAAATTTCAGGGCAGATAGATCTTGACCTGATAAACAATATTACCCAACGTCAGATTTGCTCTAAATGCTTTGGTTTTTGAGTTATAAGCCAAAAACTGCATTTGACCCCTATGTTCTATTTTTAGCAATGGCGACCATGTTTGTTGATAGATCATAACTTCGGATACAATTTACAAACTAGATACCCTAAGGAACATTCAGTTAAAGTTTGGAAGTATTTGGCCCAGTAGTTTCAGAGGAGAAGATTTTTGTAAAAGATTACTAAGATTTACGAAAAATGGTTAAAAATTGACTATAAAGGGCAATAACTCCTAAAGGGGTCAACTGACCATTTCCGTCATGTTGACTTATTTGTAAATCTTACTTTGCTGAACATTATTGCTGTTTACAGTTTATCCCTATCTATAATAATATTCAAGATAATAACCAAAAACAGCAAAATTTCTTTAAAATTACCAATTCAGGGGCAGTAACCCAACAACAGGTTGTCTGATTCATCTGAAAATTTCAGGGCAGATAGATCTTGACCTGATAAACAATATTACCCAACGTCAGATTTGCTCTAAATGCTTTGGTTTTTGAGTTATAAGCCAAAAACTGCATTTGACCCCTATGTTCTATTTTTAGCAATGGCGACCATGTTTGTTGATAGATCACAACTTCGGATACAATTTACAAACTAGATACACTAAGGAACATTCAGTTAAAGTTTGGAAGTATTTGGCCCAGTAGTTTCAGAGGAGAAGATTTTTGTAAAAGATTACTTAGATTTACGAAAAATGGTTAAAAATTTAATATAAAGGGCAATAACTCCTTAAGGGGTCAACTGACCATTTCCGTCATGTTGACTTATTTGTAAATCTTACTTTGCTGAACATTATTCCTGTTTACAGTTTATCTCTATCTATAATAATATTCAAGATAATAACCAAAAACAGCAAAATTTCCATAAAATTACCAATTCAGGGGCAGCAACCCAACAACAGGTTGTCTGATTCATCTGAAAATTTCAGGGCAGATAGATCTTGACCTGATAAACAATATTACCCAACGTCAGATTTGCTCTAAATGCTTTGGTTTTTGAGTTATAAGCCAAAAACTGCATTTGACCCCTATGTTCTATTTTTAGCAATGGCGACCATGTTTGTTGATAGATCATAACTTCGGATACAATTTACAAACTAGATACCCTAAGGAACATTCAGTTAAAGTTTGGAAGTATTTGGCCCAGTAGTTTCAGAGGAGAAGATTTTTGTAAAAGATTACTTAGATTTACGAAAAATGGTTAAAAATTGACTATAAAGGGCAATAACTCCTAAAGGGGTCAACTGACCATTTCCGTCATGTTGACTTATTTGTAAATCTTACTTTGCTGAACATTATTCCTGTTTACAGTTTATCTCTATCTATAATAATATTCAAGATAATAACCAAAAACAGCAAAATTTCCATAAAATTACCAATTCAGGGGCAGCAACCCAACAACAGGTTGTCTGATTCATCTGAAAATTTCAGGGCAGATAGATCTTGACCTGATAAACAATATTACCCACGTCAGATTTGCTCTAAATGCTTTGGTTTTTGAGTTATAAGCCAAAAACTGCATTTGACCCCTATGTTCTATTTTTAGCAATGGCGACCATGTTTGTTGATAGATCATAACTTCGGATACAATTTACAAACTAGATACCCTAAGGAACATTCAGTTAAAGTTTGGAAGTATTTGGCCCAGTAGTTTCAGAGGAGAAGATTTTTGTAAAAGATTACTAAGATTTACGAAAAATGGTTAAAAATTGACTATAAAGGGCAATAACTCCTAAAGGGGTCAACTGATCATTTCCGTCATGTTGACTTATTTGTAAATCTTACTTTGCTGAACATTATTTCTGTTTACAGTTTATCACTATCTATAATAATATTCAAGATAATAACCAAAAACAGCAAAATTTCCATAAAATTACCAATTCAGGGGCAGCAACCCAACAACAGGTTGTCTGATTCATCTGAAAATTTCAGGGCAGATAGATCTTGACCTGGTAAACAATATTACCCCATGTCAGATTTGCTCTAAATGCTTTGGTTTTTGAGTTATAAGCCAAAAACTGCATTTGACCCCTATGTTCTATTTTTAGCAATGGCGACCATGTTTGTTGATAGATCACAACTTCGGATACAATTTACAAACTAGATACCCTAAGGAACATTCAGTTAAAGTTTGGAAGTATTTGGCCCAGTAGTTTCAGAGGAGAAGATTTTTGTAAAAGATTACTTAGATTTACGAAAAATGGTTAAAAATTGACTATAAAGGGCAATAACTCCTTAAGGGGTAAACTGACCATTTCTGTCATGTTGACTTATTTGTAAATCTTACTTTGCTGAACATTATTGCTGTTTACAGTTTATCTCTATCTATAATAATATTCAAGATAATAACCAAAAACAGCAAAATTTCTTTAAAATTACCAATTCAGGGGCAGTAACCCAACAACAGGTTGTCTGATTCATCTGAAAATTTCAGGGCAAATAGATCTTGACCTTATAAACAATATTATCCCATGTCATATTTGCTCTAAATGCTTTGGTTTTTGAGTTATAAGCCAAAAACTGCATTTGACCCCTATGTTCTATTTTTAGCAATGGCGACCATGTTTGTTGATAGATCACAACTTCGGATACAATTTACAAACTAGATACACTAAGAAACATTCAGTTAAAGTTTGGAAGTAATTGGCCCAGTAGTTTCAGAGGAGAAGATTTTTGTAAAAGATTACTTAGATTTACGAAAAATGGTTAAAAATTTAATATAAAGGGCAATAACTCCTTAAGGGGTCAACTGACCATTTCCGTCATGTTGACTTATTTGTAAATCTTACTTTGCTGAACATTATTCCTGTTTACAGTTTATCTCTATCTATAATAATATTCAAGATAATAACCAAAAACAGCAAAATTTCCATAAAATTACCAATTCAGGGGCAGCAACCCAACAACAGGTTGTCTGATTCATCTGAAAATTTCAGGGCAGATAGATCTTGACCTGATAAACAATATTACCCAACGTCAGATTTGCTCTAAATGCTTTGGTTTTTGAGTTATAAGCTAAAAACTGCATTTGACCCCTATGTTCTATTTTTAGCAATGGCGACCATGTTTGTTGATAGATCATAACTTCGGATACAATTTACAAACTAGATACCCTAAGGAACATTCAGTTAAAGTTTGGAAGTATTTGGCCAAGTAGTTTCAGAGGAGAAGATTTTTGTAAAAGATTACTAAGATTTACGAAAAATGGTTAAAAATTGACTATAAAGGGCAATAACTCCTAAAGGGGTCAACTGACCATTTCCGTCATGTTGACTTATTTGTAAATCTTACTTTGCTGAACATTATTGCTGTTTACAGTTTATCTCTATCTATAATAATATTCAAGATAATAACCAAAAACAGCAAAATTTCTTTAAAATTACCAATTCAGGGGCAGTAACCCAACAACAGGTTGTCTGATTCATCTGAAAATTTCAAGGCAAATAGATCTTGACCTTATAAACAATATTATCCCATGTCAGATTTGCTCTAAATGCTTTGGTTTTTGAGTTATAAGCCAAAAACTGCATTTGACCCCTATGTTCTATTTTTAGCAATGGCGACCATGTTTGTTGACAGATCACAACTTCGGATAAAATTTACAAACTAAATACCCTAAGGAACATTCAGTTAAAGTTTGGAAGTATTTGGCCCAGTAGTTTCAGAGGAGAAGATTTTTGTAAAAGATTACTAAGATTTACGAAAAATGGTTAAAAATTGACTATAAAGGGCAATAACTCCTTAAGGGGTCAACTGACCATTTCCGTCATGTTGACTTATTTGTAAATCTTACTTTGCTGAACATTATTTCTGTTTACAGTTTATCTCTATCTATAATAATATTCAAGATAATAACCAAAAACAGCAAAATTTCCTTAAAATTACCAATTCAGGGGCAGCAACCCAACAACAGGTTGTCTGATTCATCTGAAAATTTCAGGGCAGATAGATCTTGACCTGATAAACAATATTACCCCATGCCTCTAAATGCTTTGGTTTTTGAGTTATAAGCCAAAAACTGCATTTGAATTTGTAAATCTTACTTTGCTGAACATTATTCCTGTTTACAGTTTATCTCTATCTATAATAATATTCAAGATAATAACCAAAAACAGCAAAATTTCTTTAAAATTACCAATTCAGGGGCAGTAACCCAACAACAGGTTGTCTGATTCATCTGAAAATTTCAGGGCAAATAGATCTTGACCTTATAAACAATATTATCCCATGTCAGATTTGCTCTAAATGCTTTGGTTTTTGAGTTATAAGCCAAAAACTGCATTTGACCCCTATGTTCTATTTTTAGCAATGGCGACCATGTTTGTTGATAGATCACAACTTCGGATACAATTTACAAACTAGATACACTAAGAAACATTCAGTTAAAGTTTGGAAGTATTTGGCCCTGTAGTTTCAGAGGAGAAGATTTTTGTAAAAGATTACTTAGATTTACGAAAAATGGTTAAAAATTTAATATAAAGGGCAATAACTCCTTAAGGGGTCAACTGACCATTTCCGTCATGTTGACTTATTTGTAAATCTTACTTTGCTGAACATTATTCCTGTTTACAGTTTATCTCTATCTATAATAATATTCAAGATAATAACCAAAAACAGCAAAATTTCCATAAAATTACCAATTCAGGGGCAGCAACCCAACAACAGGTTGTCTGATTCATCTGAAAATTTCAGGGCAGATAGATCTTGACCTGATAAACAATATTACCCAATGTCAGATTTGCTCTAAATGCTTTGGTTTTTGAGTTATAAGCCAAAAACTGCATTTGACCCCTATGTTCTATTTTTAGCAATGGCGACCATGTTTGTTGATAGATCATAACTTCGGATACAATTTACAAACTAGATACCCTAAGTAACATTCAGTTAAAGTTTGGAAGTATTTGGCCAAGTAGTTTCAGAGGAGAAGATTTTTGTAAAAGATTACTAAGATTTACGAAAAATGGTTAAAAATTGACTATAAAGGGCAATAACTCCTAAAGGGGTCAACTGACCATTTCCGTCATGTTGACTTATTTGTAAATCTTACTTTGCTGAACATTATTGCTGTTTACAGTTTATCTCTATCTATAATAATATTCAAGATAATAACCAAAAACAGCAAAATTTCTTTAAAATTACCAATTCAGGGGCAGTAACCCAACAACAGGTTGTCTGATTCATCTGAAAATTTCAGGGCAAATAGATCTTGACCTTATAAACAATATTATCCATGTCAGATTTGCTCTAAATGCTTTGGTTTTTGAGTTATAAGCCAAAAACTGCATTTGACCCCTATGTTCTATTTTTAGCAATGGCGACCATGTTTGTTGATAGATCACAACATCGGATACAATTTACAAACTAGATACCCTAAGGAACATTCAGTTAAAGTTTGGAAGTATTTGGCCCAGTAGTTTCAGAGGAGAAGATTTTTGTAAAAGATTACTAAGATTTACGAAAAATGGTTAAAAATTGACTATAAAGGGCAATAACTCCTTAAGGGGTCAACTGACCATTTCCGTCATGTTGACTTATTTGTAAATCTTACTTTGCTGAACATTATTTCTGTTTACAGTTTATCTCTATCTATAATAATATTCAAGAAATAACCAAAAACAGCAAAATTTCCTTAAAATTACCAATTCAGAGGCAGCAACCCAACAACAGGTTGTCTGATTCATCTGAAAATTTCAGGGCAGATAGATCTTGACCTGATAAACAATATTACCCCATGTCAGATTTGCTCTAAATGCTTTGGTTTTTGAGTTATAAGCCAAAAACTGCATTTGACCCCTATGTTCTATTTTTAGCAATGGCGACCATGTTTGTTGATAGATCATAACTTCGGATACAATTTACAAACTAGATACCCTAAGGAACATTCAGTTAAAGTTTGGAAGTATTTGGCCCATTAGTTTCAGAGGAGAAGATTTTTGTAAAAGATTACTAAGATTTACGAAAAATGGTTAAACATTGACTATAAAGGGCAATAACTCCTAAAGGGGTCAACTGACCATTTCCGTCATGTTGACTTATTTGTAAATCTTACTTTGCTGAACATTATTCCTGTTTACAGTTTATCTCTATCTATAATAATATTCAAGATAATAACCAAAAACAGCAAAATTTCCTTAAAATTACCAATTCAGGGGCAGCAACCCAACAACGGGTTGTCTGATTCATCTGAAAATTTCAGGGCAGATAGATCTTGACCTGATAAACAATATTACCAGATGTCAGATTTGCTCTAAATGCTTTGGTTTTTGAGTTATAAGCCAAAAACTGCATTTGACCCCTATGTTCTATTTTTAGCAATGGCGACCATGTTTGTTGATAGATCAAAACTTCGGATACAATTTATAAATTAGATACCCTAAGGAACATTCAGTTAAAGTTTGAAAGTATTTGGCCCAGTAGTTTCAGAGGAGAAGATTCTTGAAATAGTTTACGACGACAGACGACGACAGACGACGATGGACGCCAAGTGATGGCATAAGCTCACTTGTCCCTTCGGGACAGGTGAGCTAAAAATGGTAAAATTTGTCATTTGAGGACAACAAGTGAAACTGCGAGCTACTGCTCACTGATGATACCCCCGCCGCAAGTGGATAATATTAATAGTGTAAAATATGCAAGTGTTCGGTAAACAGGAAGTTGTCGAGTGATGAATCTGAAAATGAATCACACGGTATAGCTGACTTATATAAATCCTGAAACCAAATTTCAGAAATCCTTGTATTGTAGTTCCTAAGAAAAATGTGACGAAAATTTTCAACTTGTGTAAAATGAAACAAGTGTTCGGTAAACAGGAAGTTGTCACGTGATGAATCTGAAAACGCATCACACGGTACAGCTGACTTAGATAAACCCTGAAACCAAATATCAGAAATCCTTGTATTGTAGTTCCGGAGAAAAATGTGACGAAAATTTTCAACTTGGCTATCATGTGTAAAAGCTACTGCTCACTGATGATACCCCCGCCGCAAGTGGATAATACTAATAGTGTAAAAATATGCAAGTGTTCGGTAAACAGGAAGTTGTCGAGTGATGAATCTGAAAATGAATCACACGGTATAGCTGACTTATATAAATCCTGAAACCAAATTTCAGAAATCCTTGTATTGTAGTTCCTAAGAAAAATGTGACGAAAATTTTCAACTTGTGTAAAATCAAACAAGTGTTCGGTAAACAGGAAGTTGTCACGTGATGAATCTGAAAACGCATCACACGGTACAGCTGACTTAGATAAACCCTGAAACCAAATATCAGAAATCCTTGTATTGTAGTTCCGGAGAAAAATGTGACGAAAATTTTCAACTTGGCTATCATGTGTAAAAGCTACTGCTCACTGATGATACCCCCGCCGCAAGTGGATAATACTAATAGTGTAAAAATATGCAAGTGTTCGGTAAACAGGAAGTTGTCGAGTGATGAATCTGAAAATGAATCACACGGTATAGCTGACTTATATAAATCCTGAAACCAAATTTCAGAAATCCTTGTATTGTAGTTCCTAAGAAAAATGTGACGAAAATTTTCAACTTGTGTAAAATCAAACAAGTGTTCGGTAAACAGGAAGTTGTCACGTGATGAATCTGAAAACGCATCACACGGTACAGCTGACTTAGATAAACCCTGAAACCAAATTTCAGAAATCCTTGTATTGTAGTTCCTGAGAAAAATGTGACGAAAATTTTCAACTTGGCTATCATGTGTAAAATCATACAAGTGTTCGGTAAACAGGAAGTTATCGAGTGATGAATCTGAAAACGCATCACTCGGTATAGCTGACTTAGATAAACCCTGAAACCAAATTTCTGAAATCCTTGTATTTTAGTTCCTGAGAAAAATGTGACGAAAATTTTCAACTTGGCTATCATGTGTAAAATCATACAAGTGTTCGGTAAACAGGAAGTTATCGAGTGATGAATCTGAAAACGCATCACACGGTATAGCTGACTTAGATCAACCCTGAAACCAAATTTCTGAAATCCTTGTATTGTAGTTCCTGAGAAAAATGTGACGAAAATTTTCAACTTGGCTATCATGTGTAAAATCATACAAGTGTTCGGTAAACAGGAAGTTATCGAGTGATGAATCTGAAAACGCATCACACGGTATAGCTGACTTAGATAAACCCTGAAACCAAATTTCAGAAATCCTTGTATTGTAGTTCCTGAGAAAAATGTGACGAAAGTTTCATGGGACGGACTGACTGACGGACGGACTGATGGACGGACGGACTGACAGACAGAGGTAAAACAGTATACCCCCCTTTTTTTTAAAGCGGGGGTATAATAAATCCTACAAGAGGTCATCTGATGGTTTTGACAAGTATAGACAATTGGTAGAGCTCAACATTCTGAACATTTTAGCTCTTGTCAGATTTTCTCTTTATAATGGTTTTCAAAATTATAGACAAAGGGTCTCTTGACCCCGACTAACTTGCCTAATATAAGTATATATGGTTTTTAGAAAAGTAAAACGGAATAATTCTGACAAGAGTGCACCCGCTGAAATGTCTCGCCTGCCTTACTAACCATGACTGATTTATGTTGATAGTCCTAAAGATAAAGTTTCACTACAAGTATAACATAAACTTAAAATTATTAATGATCCATGAAAATGAGGTCAAGGTCATATAAACCAAGTCAGACAGACATGTACACCTTACAATCATTCCATGCATCAAATAAAGTTGACCTTATTGCTTATAGTATCTAAGAAGCAGACTTAAACAGGAAAACTAAACACTGACCAACGAACCATGAAAATGAGGTCAAGGTCAGATGAACCCTGCCAGACAGACATATACACCTTACAATCATTCCATACACCAAACATAGTTGACCTATTGCTTATAGTATTAGAAAAACAGACCAAAACACTAAAACTTAACATTGACCAATGAACCATGAAAATGAGGTCAAGGACAAATGACACCTGCCAGTCAGACATGTACACCTTACAATCATTAAGCCATACACCAAGTACTGTTGACCTATTGCTTATAGTATTAGAAAAAACAGACCAAAACACAAAAACTTAACATTGACCAATGAACCGTGAAAATGAGGTCAAGGTCAGATGAAACCTGCCAGACTGATTTGTACTCCTTACAATCATTCTATACACCATACATAGCTGACCTACTGCTTATAGTATCCGAGAAATGGACCTAATCACATAACTTTAACCTTGATCACTGATCCATGAAATGAGGTGGAGGTCAGGTGACCCCTATCTGACGTACATGTAGATGTTGCAAGGAACCCATATATACCAAATATAGTTATCCTTTTACTCATAAGTGAGAAATTCACATAACAAAAAATCCAATTTTTTTTCAAGCAGTCGCTGAACCATGAAAATGAGGTCAAGGACAATGGACATATGACAGACAAATAGTTTACGCCGCCACCGGATAGTAATACCCATGTCTCACTCTACGACTTTCGTCACAGGTGAGACAAAAATGGAACACATATCCGGAGTCAAGAGTCAGTAATATGAAAATAGTCTATTTACAATAGATCCTTTTTACAAAATACTCAATACTCACCAAAAAGTATACAGATCATAAATTTTGAGATACGGGGCAACATGTAAAAAAACCCTCCCCCTTTTTTACAAAATACTCAATAACTCAAAAATGAAATTTTGAATCATCACAAGAAAGTGATAAACAGATATTAAGATTAATGTAACTAAGAAGTGTGTAAAGTTTTAAGCAATAATCAAGCAATAATCAAGAATCGTTTTTGAGATACGGTGCGACATGTGAAAAAGAATCACACCACTGTTTTAGTTACAAAGTGCCGTAACTCATAAAGTTTAAATCTTATTTTCACCAAAAAGTATACAGATCATTTGACCATCATAAGAAACAACTATATTAAGTTTCATGAAATTTAAATAAGGTGTTCTCAAGTTATGGTGCGACATGTTTACGCCAGACAGACGGACAGACACCGGACATTTGTATCCCATAATATGTCCCGTCAAAATTTTGACTTGCGTATAAAACTAGAGGCTCTCAAGAGCCTGTGTCGCGCACCTTGGTTTATGTGCATATTAGACAATGGACACAGATAAATTCATGACAAAATTGTGTTTTGGTGATCATGATGTGTTTGTAGATCTAACTTTACTGGACATTCTTCTTGCTACAATTATCTCTATCTATAATGAACTTGGCCCCGTAATTACAGTGGAAAATATATTCTAAAAATTTACAAAAATTTATGAAAATTGTTAAAAAATGACTATAAAGGGCAATAACTCCTTAAGGGGTATACTGAAATTTTGGTCATGTTGACTTATTTGTAGATCTTACTTTGCTGAACATTATTGCTGCTCACAGTTTATCTCTAGCTATTATAACATTCAAGATAATAACCAAAAACTGCAAAATGTCCTTAAAATTACTAATTCTGGGGCAGCAACCCAACAACAGGTAGTCTGTTTTGTCTGAAAATTTCAGGGCAGATAGATCTTGACCTAATAGATTATTTTACCCCATGTCAGATTTGCTCTAAATGCCAAATTTGGTTTTAGAGTAATAAGCCAAAATCTACATTTCACCCCTATGTTCTATTTTTAGCCATGGCGGCCATCTTGGTTTGACAGGGTCACGCCACACATTTTTAAAACTAGATACCCAAATGATGATTGTGGATAAGTTTGGTTAAATTTGGCCAAGTAGTTTCAGAGGAGAAGATTTTTTAAAAGAATACTAAAATTTTAGAAAAAATGGTTAAAAATTGACTATAAAGGGCAATAACTCCTTAATGGGTTAACTGACAATTTTGGTCATGTTGATCTATTTGTAGATCTTACTTTGCTGAACATTATTGCTGTTTACAGTTTATCTATATCTATAATAATATTTAAGAAAATGAGCAAAAACTGCAAAATGTCCTTAAAATTACTAATTCAGGGGCTGCAACCCAACAACAGGTTGTCCGATTTGTCTGAAAATTTCAGGGCAGATAGATCTTGACCTAATAGATCATTTTACCCCATGTCAGATTTGCTGTAAATGCTTTAGTTAAAGAGTTATAAGCCAAAATCTACATTTTACCCCTATGTTCTATTTTTAGCCATGGCTGCCATCTTGATTGGTTGGCAGGGTCACGCCACACATTTTTGTTAACTAGATACCACTAAGATGATTGTGGCTGAGTTTGGATTAATTTGGCCCAGTAGTTCAGAGGAGAAGATTTTTGTAAAAGATTACTAAGATTTACGAAAAATGGTTAAAATATACTATAAAGGGCATAACTCCTAAAGGGGTCAACTGATCATTTCGGTCATGCTGACTTATTTGTAAATCTTACTTTGCTGAACATTATTGCTGTTTACAGTTTATCTCTATCTATAATAATATTCAAGATAAAAACCAAAAACAGTAAAATTTCCTTAAAATTATCAATTTAGGGGCAGCAACCCAACAACGGGTTGTCCGATTCATCTGAAAATTTCAGGGCAGATAGATCTTGACCTGATAAACAATATTACCAGATGTCAGATTTGCTCTTAATGCTTTGTTTTTTTAGAGTTATAAGCCAAAAACTACATTTCACCCCTATGCTCTATTTTTAGCCATGGCGGCCATCTTGGTTGGTTTGGCGGGTCACCGGACACAATTTTCAAACTAGATACCCCAATGATGATTGTGGCCAAGTTTGGTGAAATTTAGCCCATTAATTTCAGAGGAGAAGATGTTTGTAAAAGTTAACGACGACGGACGACGCCGAACGCAAAGTGATGGAAAAAGCTCACTTGGCCCTTTGGGCCAGGTGAGCTAAAAATAAGAGACATCCAACAGATGAGAACACAGATTTTAAACATTTGTCTTTCACATATGCCAACATGTATATTAGGCAACCAGCTTGGAATTGTTAACTGACAAAAATTACTACAATGACATTGAAAACTACAGGCAACCGTTTTATTGTAATTTCTTAGTACCAAGTCTGTTTTGTCTCTCATAATCTGTAAATATCTTTTAAAGTAAGACAAGACTATTTACCTTAAGGAAGTCCATCACTTCTTCCTTTTTCCTTTTTTCCTCTTCATCATCCTCAAGGCTGTCTATTTCTACAAGATCATAAGGAGTTTTACCCTGAAATACAATCAAATAATCTTTCATTAATTATACATATATATATTTTTTATTTAAAAAACTGTAAAACATTAAAAAATAGGTAACTGTTGAATAAATTTTACCTATACAACATGTACAATGTAAAACGATAAATAATAGGTAATTGTTGCATTTTAATGTTACCTATATAATTCAAAACGATAAATAATAGGTAAATTACTGCAATGTTACCTTTATAACATGTATAATGCAATAAATAATAGGTAACTGTTGCATCAATTTTATCTATACAATGCAGAATAGTCTTATTTATACTTGACCTAAAAACCAATGAACCTAAACCAACAACAAATTTGAAGTAACATTATACAGAGATCAATGAATAATGTTTGAGATTTTACTGTTAACATGGTTAACGAAATGATTGCAGTATGTAAAATATTACATTAAAACCAAACAAACTACAAGAAATAAAGCTATCTTTATGATAATTCAAAAATCTGTCTGGAAACTACAGTTAATTTTGTCTGTGTCATTAACTTGTAATAAGTAACAACAGAGTGTTAGGGATTTTACTAACTCTACATATTTGGAACATATGAAATATCTCATATTACTGGTACAACTGTTATATTAAAATACATTCTGAAAAATACAGCTGGGATTGTTTCTTTATTCATACATATCTCTGATTATTTCAGAGATAATCATGTTTATGTGCGACTCCTAAAATATATGTGCTCAAACCATATGTCTGTTATTCTTGCTTGCTCTATATTCACGAGTTTAATAGCACATGAGTAAAAGGCTGACATGTGTTACTGTGGAGTTCTATTATTTCTATTTTGTGTTCAATTCAGAGTAATATTATTATAGTACATACTTTATTTACAACAACTATGACACATGAGTAAAAGGCTGACATACGTTACTCTGGAGTGTAATTTTCGTGATTTTTGTTCGATTCACATGGATGATGAGAGTCCATATCATTATTCTGGTAAGTGCTTTATTTACAACAACTATGACACATGAGTAAAAGGCTGACATACGTTACTCTGGAGTGTAATTTTTCGTGATTTTTGTTCGATTCACATGGATGATGAGAGTCCATATCATTATTCTAGTAAGTGCTTTATTTACAACAACTATGACACATGAGTAAAAGGCTGACATACGTTACTCTGGAGTGTAATTTTTCGTGATTTTTGTTCGATTCACATGGATGATGAGAGTCCATATCATTATTCTAGTAAGTGCTTTATTTACAACTACTATGACACATGAGTAAAAGGCTGACATACGTTACTCTGGAGTGTAATTTTTCGTGATTTTTGTTCGATTCACATGGATGATGAGAGTCCATATTATTATTCTAGTAAGTGCTTTATTTACAACAACTATGACACATGAGTAAAATGCTGACATATGTTACTGTGGTGAGTCATTATTCGTGATTTTTGTTTGATTCACATGGATGATGACAGTCCATATTATTATTCTAGTAAGTGCTTTATTTACAACAACTATGACACATGAGTAAAATGCTGACATATGTTACTGTGGTGAGTCATTATTCGTGATTTTTGTTTGATTCACATGGATGATGACAGTCCATATTATTATTCTAGTACGTGCTTTATTGACAACAACTATGACACATGAGTAAAAAGCTTACATATCGTGATTTTTGTTCGATTCACATTGACAATGAGAGTATTATTAATATAGTACTTGCTTTATGACAACCACTATGACACATGAGTAAAAGGCTGACACATGTTACTGCAGAGTGTCATTTTTCGTGCTTTGTGATTCACATAAATAATAATATTATTATTCAATTATGTGCTTTATTGACAACTAATATCACAAATGAGTAAAAGGCTGACATATGTTACTGTGGAGTGTCATTATTCGTGGTATATGTTCAATTCACATGGATAATGAGAGTATTATTATTCTATAAAGTCCTTCATTGACAACCACTAAGACACACAAGTAAAAGGCTAACATATGTTACTGCGGAGTGTCACTTTTCTTGTTTGTGCTCTTTTCAATATCATAATATTAATGACACATAAAGAAAACTGTAATATATGTTGCTGTGGAGTATCATTTTTCTTGTTTGTGCTCTATTTACAAGCAAAATGACACCTGCATTATAAAAGGCTGAAATATGTGGGTAACACTGTTGTTTTATACTTTTTATATTGGCTAATAGATTAATTAGTGAATGCTTGGTATCAAGTGTGTTGGTAAAGTATGATAAGATTGTAGTTGTGTTGGTAGTGTATGATGTGTTGCTGGAGTAGGATTAGATCATAGCTTTGTTAGTAGTGTATAATTGGTGTAAGGTATTTTGGTTGAATGTGATTAGATGGTAGTTATGATGGTAAGGTTTGATTGGATGGTTGATGTGCTGGTGGTGTAGGATGTGTAATTGGATTGCTGAAGGGTGTGCTGGTACAGTATGATGAGATGGTTGTTGTGTCAGTAGTATATGATTGATGTAGGGTGTGTTGGTGGAGTATAATGGGATGGTAGTTGTGTCAGTAGTACATGATTGGTGTTATGTGTGTTGGTGGAGTATGATGGGATGGTAGTTGTGTCAGTAGTACATGATTGGTGTTAGGTGTGTTGGTGGAGTATGATGAGATGGTAGTTGTGTCAGTAATGTAGGATTGGTGTTAGGTTTGTTGGTGGAGTATGATGAGATGGTTGTTGTGTCAGTAGTGTATGATTGGTGGTAGGTGTGTTGGTGGAGTATGATGAGATGGTAGTTGTGTCAGTAGTATATGATTGGTGTTAGGTGTGTTGGTGGAGTATGATGGGATGGTAGTTGTGTCAGTAGTACATGATTGGTGTTAGGTGTGTTGGTGGAGTATGATGAGATGGTAGTTGTGTCAGTAATGTAGGATTGGTGTTAGGTTTGTTGGTGGAGTATGATGAGATGGTTGTTGTGTCAGTAGTGTATGATTGGTGGTAGGTGTGTTGGTGGAGTATGATGAGATGGTAGTTGTGTCAGTAGTATATGATTGGTGTTAGGTGTGTTGGTGGAGTATGATGAGATGGTAGTTGTGTAAGTAGTGTAGGATTGGTGTTAGGTGTGTTGGCAGAGTATGATGAGATGGTAGTTGTGTCAGTAGTGTATGATTGGTGTAAGGTTTGTTGGTGGAGTATGATGAGATGGTAGTTGTATCAGTAGTGTATAATTGGTGGTAGGTGTGTTGGTGGAGTAAATGAGATTGTAGTTGTGTCAGTAGTGTATGATTGGTGGTAGGTGTGTTGGTAGAGTATGATGAGATGGTTGTTGTGTCAGTAGTGTAGGATTGGTGTTAGGTGTGTTGGTAGAGTATGATGAGATGGTAGTTGTGTCAGTAGTGTAGGATTGGTGTTAAGTGTGTTGGCAGAGTATGATGAGATGGTAGTTGTGTCAATAGTGTAGGATTGGTGTTAGGTGTGTTGGCAGAGTATGATGAGATTATAGTTGTGTCAGTAGTGTATGATTGGTGTTAGATGTGTTGGTGATGTATGATGAGATGGTAGTTGTGTCAGTAGTGTATGATTGGTGTAAGGTTTGTTGGTGGAGTATGATGAGATGGCAGTTGTGTCAGTAGTGTATGATTGGTAGTAGGTGTGTTAATGGAGTATTATGAGATGGTAATTGTGTCAGTAGTGTATGATTGGTGGTAGGTGTGTTGGTAGAGTATGATGAGATGGTTGTTGTGTCAGTAGTGTAGGATTGGTGTTAGGTGTGTTGGTAGAGTATGATGAGATGGAAGTTGTGTGAGTAGTGTAGTATTGGTGTTAAATGTGTTGGCAGAGTATGATGAGATGGTATATGTGTCAGTAATGTAGGATTGGTGTTAGGTGTGTTGGCAGAGTATGATGAGATGGTATATGTGTCAGTAATGTAGGATTGGTGTTAGGTGTGTTGGCAGAGTATGATGAGATGGTAGTTGTGTCAGTAGTGTATGATTGGTGTAAGGTTTGTTGGTGGAGTATGATGAGATGGTAGTTGTGTCAGTAGTGTATGATTGGTGTTAGGTGTGTTGGTGGAGTATGATGAGATGGTAGTTGTGTCAGTAGTGTATGATTGGTGGTAGGTGTGTTGGCAGAGTATGATGAGATGGTTGTTGTGTCAGTAGTGTAGGATTGGTGTTAGGTGTGTTGGTAGAGTATGATGAGATGGTAGTTGTGTGAGTAGTGTAGGATTGGTGTTAAGTGTGTTGGCAGAGTATGATGAGATGGTAGTTGTGTCAGTAGTGTAGGATTGGTGTTAGGTGTGTTGACAGAGTATGATGAGATGGTAGTTGTGTCAGTAGTGTAGGATTGGTGTTAGGTGTGTTGATGGAGTGTGATGAGATGGAAGTTGTGTCAGTAGTGTATGATGGGTGGTATGTGTGTTGGTGGAGTATGATGAGATGGTAGTTGTGTCAGTAGTGTATGATTGGTGTTAGGTGTGTTGTCGGAGTATTATTAGATGGTAGTTGTGTCAGTAGTGTAGGATTGGTGTTAGGTGTGTTGGTGGAGTATTATTAGATGGTAGTTGTGTCGGTAGTGTAGGATTGGTGTTAGGTGTGTTGGTGGAGTATGATAAGATGGTAGTTGTGTCAGTAGTGTAGGATTGGTGTAAGGTTTGTTGGTGGAGTATGATGAGATGGTAGTTGTATCAGTAGTGTATGATTGGGGGTAGGTGTGTTGTTGCAGTATGATGAGATGGTAGTTGTGTCAGTAGTGTAGGATTGGTGTTAGGTGTGTTGGTGCAGTATGATGAGATTGTAGTTGTGTCAGTAGTGTAGGATTGGTGTAAGGTGTGTTGCTGCAGTATGATGAGATGGTAGTTGTGTCAGTAGTGTAGGATTGGTGTTAGGTGTGTTGGCAGAGTATGATGAGATGGTAGTTGTGTCAGTAGTGTAGGATTGGTGTTAGGTGTGTTGGCAGAGTATGATGAGATGGTAGTTGTGTTAGTAATGTAGGATTGGTGTTAGGTGTGTTGGTGATGTATGATGAGATGATAGTCGTGTCAGTAATGAAGAATTGATGTTAGGTGGGTTTGTGGAGTATGATAAGATGGTAGTTGTCAGTAGTGTAGGATTGGTGTAGGGTGTGTTGGTGGAGTATGATGAGATGGTAGTTATGTCAGTAGTATATGATTGATGTAGAGTGTGTTGGCAGAGTATGCTGAGATGGTAGTTGTATCAGTAGTGTAGGATTGGTGTTAGGTGGGTTTGTGGAGTATGATAAGATGGTAGGTGTGTCAGTAGTACATGAATGATGTAGAGTGTGTTGGTGGAATGTGATTAGATGGTAGTTGTGTCAGTAGTGTAGGATTGATGTAGGGTGTGTTGGTGGAATGTGATTAGATGGCAGTTGTGTCAGTAGTGTAGGATTGGTGTTAGGTGGGTTTGTGGAGTATGATAAGATGGTAGTTGTGTCAGTAGTATATGAATGATGTAGAGTGTGTTGGTTGAATGGGATTAGATGGTAGTTGTGTCAGTAGTGTAGGATTGGTGTTGGGTGTGTTTGTGGAGTATGATGAGATGGTAGTTGTATCAGTAGTGTATGATTGGTGTTAGGTGGGTTTGTGGAGTATGATGAGATGGTAGTTGTATCAGTAGTGTAGGATTGGTGTTGGGTGTGTTTGTGGAGTATGATGAGATGGTAGTTGTGTCAGTAGTGTATGATTGGTGTTAGGTGTGTTGGCAGAGTATGATGAGATGGTAGTTGTATCAGTAGTGTATGATTGGTGTTAGGTGGGTTTGTGGAGTATGATGAGATGGTAGTTGTATCAGTAGTGTAGGATTGGTGTTGGGTGTGTTTGTGGAGTATGATGAGATGGTAGTTGTGTCAGTAGTATATGAATGATGTAGAGTTTGTTGGTGGAATGTGATTAGATGGTAGTTGTGTCAGTAGTGTATGATTGATGTAGTGTGTGTTGGTAGAGTATGATTTGATGGTAGTTGTGTCAGTAGTTTAGGATTGATATAGGGTGTGTTGGTAGATTATGATGAGATGGTAGTTGTGTCAGTAGTATATGATTGATGTAGGGTGTGTTGGTGGAGTATGATGATATGGTAGTTGTGTCAGTAGTATTTGATTGATGTAGGGTGTGTTGTTGGAGTATGATGAGATGGTAGTTGTGTCAGTAGTTTACGATTGGTGTAGGGTGTGTTCTTCCATACAACAAATATAGTTGACCTATTGCTTATAGTTTAAGAAAAACAGACCATAACCCAAAAACTTATCACTGAGCAATGAACCCTGAAAATGAGGTCAAGGTCAAATAAAACCTATGCGACTGACATATTGATCATAAAATATTTCCATACACCAAATATAGTTGACCTATTGTATATACATTGTGTAGTATTAGAAGAAAAGACCAAAACTCAAAAACTTAACTTATGGTTCATTTTTTTATATAAACAAGGCAGTTAGTTTTCTCGTTTGAATTGTTTTACATTGTCTTATTTGGGCCTTTCATAGCTGACTATACAGTATGGGCTTTGCTCATTGTTGAAGGCCGTACGGTTAATGTCTGTATCATTTTGGTCTCTTGTGGACAGTTGTTTCATTGGCAATCATACCACATCTTCTTTTTTATATTTGACCATTCAACCATGAAAATGTGGTCAAGGTCAGTTGACACCTGCCAGATAGACATGTATACTTTACAATCATTCCATACACCAATTAAAGAACCTTAGTGAGCACGCTCACATACCCCACGTCCCCACATTGTCATTGGAGAAATTAAATAAGTATGAGACAAAAAAATTGTATAAGAAAAAATACTGAATAATAATTTCCTGTCAACATACACATCTACATAGTATGTCCTTATTATCTACAAAATTTCATGAAATTCTGTTGTGTGTTTTCAGAGGAGTTGAGATGACAAACTGTTGCAGAAGTACATTGAAGCAAATAAGTTCAAAGGGGCATAACTCCTAGAAAAAAAAATGAATCGTAATTTCCTGTTGATATGCACATCTATGTAGTATGTCCTTATTATCTGAATAGGTTTCGTGAAATTCTGTTGTGTGGTTTGAGAGTAGTTGCAATGACAAACTGTTGCAGTAGTACATTAAAGTAAATAAGTTCAAAGGGGCGTAACTCCTAGAAAAAAAATTGAATCGCAATTTCCCCTCGATATGCACAACTACATAGTATGTCCTTATTATCTGAAAAGGTTTCGTGAAATTCTGTTGTGTGGTTTGAGAGGAGTTGCGATGACAAGAAACAGGACTGACGGACGGACGGACGGGTCAAAAACATTATACCCTCCGCAACTTCGTTGCGTGGGGTATAAATACAGTAGACCTATTGCATACAGTATAAGAAAAACAGACCAAAACACAAACACTTAACTATAACCACTGAACCATGAAAATGAGGTCGATGTCAGATGACACCTGCCAGTTGGACATGTACACCTTACAGTCCTTCCAATAGTATCTGAGATATGGACTTGACCACCAAATCTTAACCTTGTTGAATGTTCACTGATCCATGAAATGAGGTCAAGGTCAAGTGAAAACTGTCTGACGGGCATGAGGACCTTGCCAGGTACGCACATACCAAATATAGTTATACTATTACTTATAAAAGAGAATTTAACATTACAAAAAAAAGTTTTTTTCAAGTAGTCACTGAACCATAAAAATGAGGTCAAGGACATTGGAAATGTGACTGGCGGAAACTTCGTAAAATGAGGCATCCATATACAAAATACGAAGCATCCAGGTCTACCACCTTCTAAAATATAAAGCTTTTAAGAAGTTAGCCAACGCCGCCGCCACTGCTTGATCACTATCCCTATGTCGAGTTTTCTGAGATCAAAGTCGCAAGCTCGACAAAAAACAATCAGTTTTAAGGGGGCTCGCGGGTCTGAATCATTTGTTTAATTTTTTTTTTTAAATGGGGTCACCGTTCATTTCCACTCACAATCTGCCTTCGAAAGAAGCATACATTTTTGTTAATGTCCTTTTTTCTGTTGACCTAATAGGGGAAATAGTTATAATATCAAAATAAAAAAAAAAAAACTAAATTACAGAAATCGCTTAAATTTTACAGTTATTTAGTTTATGTACAGCTTTTTTGAAAAAAAATTTAATGCCAAAAATGGCTCAAAAGGGAGATAATTTGGAGCTTTTCAAATGATATCTACATTTTAAAAGTCACCTGAGGCCAACACCAATTGCTTTTTTGGAAAGACTCTTGTACCATAATGATAAAGTAATAACTACTTAAGGTAATAAATACAATTTGTAATGAAAAATTATTGTTTAACTTTTTTTCTGAAAATCTTATACCCGCGAGCCTCCTTAAGAAAACTGTGTTCATTCATTAAGTGTATTAATAAAAAGGTTTGTCCCTCCATGTACAAGTTAAGCACAAACTGATTTCTTCATATTTAGTTTAACCTGTTTATTATACAGGTATTTCATCTTAAACTTAAAAGTTGTACTTTATTATATTTTATCTGCATCTGTTTATTTGTATTTATATTGTACTTTCTCTGTTGACTTGTAATTAGTTTTTAGAGAATAAAATATCTATCTATCTAATAAGAATAAAACTGATTGCTACCTCCAATGATTTCACCCAAGGACTGCATCCTTGATCTATCAACCATTTTGTTACATCAATCTCTCCAGACTGAGCAGCAAGATGTAAAGCTGTTTCTCCTTCCTATAACAATATAAAAATATAAACATGTTAATGGTGTGTGATAACAACATCATGAGAGGAGTCAAACAATTTACTGAATGTAAGAATTATAACATCGAGTAAGAAAATATCCAATTATATTTGTGTATAAACTATTAAATGGTAGATTAAGATATAAATTCACTTTTTCTGATTCAGTTAAACAAAAAAAGGTAAACAAAAATAATAAACTCTTAATTATATAAGTGTAACAAGTCAAATAATAACGTTATATAAGTCTCACAAGTATTTGTTGTCCATTTTTAAAACATGTATGATAAACAACACGATTTTATTTTGATTCAGTAGAACTACCAAAGTTGAAAAAAAAACTTTTTTTGAAGAAACATTAAAACGAGTAGTATTTTCTGATTCAGTGCAAAGAGACGAGAAAAATAAGACCCCACTTTATATAATTCTGTCACGTATTTGTTATTTTTAAAAGATGTTTTACATTAAATCTGTAGAATTAACATTATCTGACTAAATTAACACAACTCGTTCTCATCAACTTCTCATTAAAATCAGATGTTTACAAAATAATTTTTTGTCAAGAAACAAAATAAAACCTTAACTATCTGATTCAGTTCTGTGTTACGAATAAAATGAGACCCCACTTTATATAATTCTAACAAATATTTGTTGTCCATTAAACCTGTCTGATTAACAACATGATTTTGTGTAGATTCTGTATAAAGTGATATTTGGTCAGAGTAAGGTGATTATATCTATCATTACCCTTGATGTGGCTTCTAACTGACTTCCCTGAGTGACTAGGAAAGTCACCACCTCCAGGTGTCCTCCCCAAGCCGCCAACATTAATGGTGTCCTTCCATACTGTAATATCAACATATAACAGACATCAAAACTTGTGTCATAAACTGGACAATGTTGTGTAATAAATATAAACAAAATATATATCACATGAATCAGTGCTCAAAACTGAATAAAATGACCAGTCACACTTTTATTTATATTCTACATAAACAACAAATAAACAACATGTTTTATTGTGAGATGTCAGAACTTCCATCAGAACTGTCAGGTTAAAAAAAAAACTTTTTTTTAGAAACCTTAAAACAAGTTATATTTTCTGATTCAGTACGAAGAGACAAGAAAAATAAGACCCCACTTTATATAATTCTGTCAAGTATTTGTTATTTTTAAAAGATGTTTTACATTAAATCTGTAGAATTAACATTATCTAACTAAAGAAGTTAACACAACTCGTTCTCTTTAACTTCTCATTAAAATCAGATGTTTACAAAATAATTTTTTGTCAAGAAACAAAATAAAACCTTAACTATCTTATTCAATTCTGTGTTACGAATAAAATGAGACCCCACTTTATATAATTCTAACAAATATTTGTTGTCCATTAAACCTGTCTGATTAACAACATGATTTTGTGTAGATTCTGTATAAAGTGATGTTTAGTCAGAGTAAGGTGATTATATCTATCATTACCCTTGATGTGGCTTCTAACTGACTTCCCTGAGTGACTAGGAAAGTCACCACCTCCAGGTGTCCTTCCTCAGCCGCCAACATTAATGGTGTCCTTCCAAACTGTAATATCAACATATAACAGACATCAAAACTTGTGTCATAAACTGGACAATGTTGTGTAATAAATATAAACAAAATATATATCACATGAATCAGTGGTCAAAACTGAATAAAATGACCAGTCACACTTGTATTTATATTCTACATAAACAACAAATAAACAACATGTTTTATTGTGAGATGTCAGAACTTCAATCAGAACTGTCAGGTTAAAAAAAAAACTTTTTTCAAGAAACATAAACAATATTTATATCAATGGACTCAGCTGGACAAGACAATTAAAATGAGACCCCACTTTATATAATTCTAACAAATATTTGTTGTCCATTAAATCTGTTTGATTAACAATGATTATGTAGAATGATCAAAAGTTGAAAAAAAAAAAAATTTCAAGAAACATTAAAACGAGTTATATTTTCTGATTCAGTACGAAGAGACAAGAAAAATGAGACCCCACTTTATATAATTCTGTCAAGAAACATTAACAATATTTATATCAATGGACTCAGCTGGACAAGACAATTAAAATGAGACCCCACTTTATATAATTCTGTCAAGAAACATAAACAATATTTATATCAATGGTCTCAGCAGGACAAGACAATTAAAATGAGACCCCACTTTATATAATTCTATCAAGTATTTGTTGTCCATTAAATCTGTCCGATTAACAATGATTACGTAGAATGATCAAAGTTCAAAAAAAAAAAAAATTTCAAGAAACATTAAAACGAGTAACATTTTCTGATTCAGTACAAAGAGACAAGAAAAATGAGACCCCACTTTATATAATTCTGTCACGTATTTGTTATTTTTAAAAGATGTTTTACATTAGATCTGTAGAATTAACATTATCTGACTAAAGATGTTAACACAACTTTTTCTCATCAACTTCTCATTAAAATCAGATGTTTACAAAATAATTTTTCGTCAAGAAACAAAATAAAACCTTTACTATCTGATTCAGTTCTGTGTTACGAATAAAATGAGGCCCCACTTTATATAATTCTAACAAATATTTGTTGTCCATTAAACCTGTCTGATTAACAACATGATTTTGTGTAGATTCTGTATAAAGTGATGTTTGGTCAGAGTAAGGTGATTATATCTATCATTACATCGTTTGTGGCTTCTAACTGACTTCCGTGAGTGACTAGGTGAGTCACGACCTCCAGGTGTCCTCTCTCAGCCGCACACATTAATGGTGTCCTTCCATACTGTAATATCAACATATAACAGACATCAAATCTTGTGTCATAAACTGGACAATGTTGTGTAATAAATATAAACAAAATATATATCACATGAATCAGTGGTCAAAACTGAATAAAATGACCAGTCACACTTGTATTTATATTCTATATAAAAAACAAATAAACAACATGTTTTATTGTGAGATGTCAGAACTTCCATCAGAACTGTCAGGTTAAAAAAACAAGTTTTTTCTAGAAACATAAACAATATTTATATCAATGGACTCAGCTGGACAAGACAATTAAAATGAGACCCCACTTTATATAATTCTATCAAATATTTGTTGTCTATTAAACCCGTCTGATTAACAATGATTACATAGAATGATCAAAAGTTGAAAAAAAAAAAAAATTTCAAGAAACATTAAAACGAGTTATATTTTCTGATTCAGTATGAAGAGACAAGAAAATTAAGACCCCACTTTATATAATTCTGTCAAGTATTTGTTATTTTTAAAAGATGTTTTACATTAGATCTGTAGAATTAACATTATCTGACTAAAGATGTTAACACAACTTGTTGTCTTTAACTTCTCATTAAACAAAATAAAACCTTTACTATCTGATTCAGTTCTATGTTACAAATAAAATGAGACCCCACTTTATATAATTCTAACAAATATTTGTTGTCCATTAAACCTGTCTGATTAACAGTATTTTGTGCCGTTTCAAAATAATGATCAAAGCTTAGAAAATATTTAGTGGTATTTCCGTGTAAAATGTTGGGTGTCTACCAGCTGCTTCGTATCATATGAGTTGTTGTGTGTAAGAGTAATATAACAATGGTGTATGTTTGTGGTGAGTATAAGGGTGATATAGCAATGGTGTATGTTTGTGGTGAGTATAAGGGTAATATAGCAATGGTGTATGTTTGTGGTGAGTATAAGGGTAATATAGCAATGGTGTATGTGTGTGGTGTGTATAAGGGTAATATAGCAATGGTGTATGTGTGTGGTGAGTATAAGGGTAATATAGCAATGGTGTATGTGTGTGGTGAGTATAAGGGTAATATAGCAATGGTGTATGTGTGTGGTGAGTATAAGGGTAATATAGCAATGGTGTATGTGTGTGGTGTGTATAAGGGTAATATAGCAATGGTGTATGTGTGTGGTGAGTATAAGGGTAATATAGCAATGGTGTATGTGTGTGGTGAGTATAAGGGTAATATAGCAATGGTGTATGTTTGTGGTGTGTATAAAGGTAATATAGCAATGGTGTATGTGTCTGGTGAGTATAAGGGTTATATAGCAATGGTGTATGTTTGTGGTGAGTAATATGAGGCAGGCATTACCTGTAAATGGGGACGAAGTCTGTATGAATTATTTTTTTGTAACTTAATTATTTGTCAAAAAAAAAAAGAAACGGAAATACCGTAACGTTTCCGAGTTTGATTCTGTTGTTAGGGATTTTAGTTGTGACGTTATTTAAATTATGACGTCATATGCAATGTAAACAAAGAAACGCTATCATTAGGTAACGTTTTTTCATATCAAGGAATTATTAAAAATGAAATTGGTATTGCGCGTTTCTTCCTATTTTATACTAGACTGATAAATATATATTTTACTCAAAGTTTCATACAAACGAGACCGGAAAAAGGAAGTATATTGTACATTTCTGCGCAGGTCCGGGATTTCAAAACATGACATAAAAAAAATTGAACGATTTTGAGTTCATTAGTACAATGAAAAATTCGGGAAATTTTCCCGAATTTTTTTTTTATTGAATTTTCTACTGTTATTGGGGACTTCGTCCCCATATAAGGGTAATATAGCAATGGTGTATGTTTGTGGTGAGTATAAGGGTAATATAGCAATGGTGTATGTTTGTGGTGTGTATAAAGGTAATATAGCAATGGTGTATGTGTCTGGTGAGTATAAGGGTTATATAGCAATGGTGTATGTTTGTGGTGTGTATAAAGGTAATATAGCAATGGTGTATGTGTCTGGTGAGTATAAGGGTTATATAGCAATGGTGTATGTTTGTGGTGAGTATAAGGGTAATATAGCAATGGTGTATGTTTGTGGTGAGTATAAGGGTAATATAGCAATGGCGTATGTTTGTGGTGAGTATAAGTAAAGGACTGCAATAAGCCAAGTTTATTTTTTTCAAGTTTGCATTACCTATAAGTGTGATCTGTCACTTGTTTGTGATGAGTGTAATAATGGCATTGCTATGTCACATGTTGGTGTTGAGTATAAGGGTGTCATTGCTATGTCACATGTTGGTGTTGAGTATAAGAGTGTCATTGCTATGTCACATGTTGGTGTTGAGTATAATAGTGTCACTGCTATGTCACATACATATGTGTGTTGAGTATAAGAGTGTCACTGCTATGTCACATACATATGTGTGTTGAGTATAAGAGTGTCACTGCTACGTCACATACATATGTGTGTTGAGTATAAGAATGTCATTGCTATGTCACATGTTGGTGTTGAGTATAAGAGTGTCATTGCTAACTGACATGTTGGTGTTGACTATAAGAGTGTGGTTGCTATTTCACATGTTGGTGTTGAGCATATGAGTGTCATTGCTATGTCAAATGTTAGTGTTGACTATAAGAGTGTCATTGCTAAGAGACATGTTGGTGTTGACTACAAGAGTGTCGTTGCTAACTGACATGTTGGTGTTGACTATAAGAGTGTGGTTGCTATTTCACATGTTGGTGTTGAGCATATGAGTGTCATTGCTATGTCACATGTTGGTGTTGACTATAAGAGTGTCATTGCTATGTCACATGTTGGTGTTGAGGTAGAGTGTCATTGCTATGTCACATGTTGGTGTTGAGGTAGAGTGTCATTGCTGTCACATGTTGGTGTTGAGGTAGAGTGTCATTGCTATGTCACATGTTGGTGTTGACTATAAGAGTGTCATTGCTATGTCACATGTTGGTGTTGAGGTAGAGTGTCATTGCTATGTCACATGTTGGTGTTGACTATAAGAGTGTCATTGATATGTCATATGTTAGTGTTGACTATAAGAGTGTCATTGCTAAGTCACATGTTGGTGTTGAATATAAGAGTGTCATTGCTATGTCACATGTTGGTGTTGAGCATACGAGTGTCATTGCTATGTCACATGCTAGTGTTGACTATGAGAGTGTCATTGCTATGTCACATATTGGTGTTGACTATAAGAGTGTCATTGCTATGTCACATGTTGGTGTTGACTATAAGAGTGTCATTAATATGTCACATGTTAGTGTTGACTATAAGAGTGTCATTGCTAAGTGACATGTTGGTGTTGACTATAAGGGTGGCATTGATATGTCACAAGAGTGTCATTGCTATGTCACATGTTTATGTTGAGGTAAAAAGTGTCATCTGCTCATTGCTATGTCAAATGTTGGTGTTGACTATCAGAGTGTTATTGATATGTCACATGTTGGTGTTGAGGTAAAGAGTGTCATTGCTATGTCACATGTTGGTGTTGAGGTAAAGAGTGTCATTGCTATGTCACATGTTGGTGTTGAGGTAAAGAGTGTCATTGCTATGTCACATGTTTGTGTTGAGGTAAATAGTGTCATTGGTATGTCACATGTTTTATGATCAGGTGTCACATGTCATGTTCAGTACAGGAGTGGTAAATGAATGTTGTATGATGTGGTGTTACATGTCATGTTCAGTACAGGAGTGGTAAATGCAGGTTTTATGATCAGGTGTCAAATGTCATGTTTAGTACAAGAGTGGTAAATGAATGTTGTATAATCAGGTGTTACATGTCATGTTCATTACTGGAATGGTAAATGAAAGTTGTATGATCAGGTGTCACATGTCATGTTCAGTACAAGAGTGGTAAATGAAAGTTGTTTGATCAGGTGTCATACATCATGTTTAGTACAGGAGTGATAAATGTATGTTGTATGATCAGGTGTCACATGTCATGTTTAGTACAATAGTGGTAAATGAATGTTGTATAATCAGGTGTCACATGTCATGTTCAGTACTGGAGTGGTAAATGAAAGTTGTATGATCAGGTGTCACATGTCATGTTCAGTACAAGAGTGGTAAATAAAAGTTGTATCATCAGGTGTCATGTCTCAAGTCATGGTCATGCAAGATTTTTTTTTAACCAAAGTAATGTTTTTTGTGTAGAATACTATGTTACGTGTAATCAAGTAAATCACAATATTTCAATTGTATACAGTTATGAAGTATCAGACAGCAACTCTTTGACATACAAACTGGAGTGGTATTCATCAGTGTAATGAAGTAAATCACAATATTTCAGTTGTATGCAGATATGAAGTATCATGAAATTCTGTTGTGTGGTTTCAGAGGAGTTGCAATGACAAACTGTTGCAGTAGTACATTAAAGTAAATAAGTTCAAAGGGGCGTAACTCCTAGAAAAAAAATTGAATCGCAATTTCCTGTCGATATGCACAACTATATAGTATGTCCTTATTTTCTGAAAAGGTTTCGTGAAATTCTGTTGTGTGGTTTGAGAGGAGTTGCGATGAAAACTGTTGCAGTAGTACATTAAAGTAAATAATTTCAAAGGGGCGTAACTCCTAGAATTTTTTTTTACTGACGGACGGACGGGTCAAAAACATTATACCCTCCGGAACCCGTTGCATGGGGTATAATAAATAGAATGTACACTGAATCACTGAACACTTACAAGGGCAGTGTTTAACTGATCCACATTGGGCCATTCCAGTTAATTTCTGACAGGTGGGGGTGGATGGGGAGAATTTTGTTCATACGTATCAGAAAAAAACATCATGAAAAACTACCTATCAGATCTAAAAATTAAGACCTATCAGATGTAGAGTTTCTGTTCATATTGGGTGGATGGGCTTTCATGGGAAAAAATGACCTATCAGAATTTTTAACTGCAAGGATTGTACCCATCAGAATTTTAAATACAATACCAGATAATGCATGATACATAACTGTCTACATTCAAAAGCACCCCTAAGATCTGACATAGGCATTTTTGTAACCCCTAAGATGTAATTATTTCAAATTATTTACTGCTGCAAGACCCTCAGAAGTTTTTTTGCGTATAAGTGTACGTGTCAGATGAAAAAACCAAAATGTTCACCCCTAAGATGTATAAATTTTACACCCCTCAGAAAGGACCATCCAACCCCCTTTAGCATGTTTAGCAGATATTAACTGGAATGGTCCATTATGTGTACTATACATTAAATATCTGTAAATGTGTTAAACATTTTACTTTACTTACAAATCCTCTACATTCCAAGTTAGCTCTGTTCTTTACACATAATTCTACCTCTTTTATATTCCCCAACTCTGCAGCTGTAAGAAGTTTCTGTAAGCAAAACAAAGCTTTTACATTTTCCTCTAGAACATACAAATGTATTATAAATGTAATAATTGAATTTAACAAGCTACATTTTTACAGTTTCAACAGTTTATACCAAATACAGTGATTACCAAGAAGGAGTGAAATTGTTGTGTATAATTTCAGAGTTTTTTTTTTAAAAAGTCTGTAGACATGGTAGACAATTGTATTATGCATCAGTTTTGAGATCAGCCTAAGTTTTTGTTGAGGGTTGTGTTGCTCTGTCTTTCATTTGTCTTTAGTTTTCTATGTCATGTATGTAATGTTTTGAATATAAAAAGAAGATGTGGTATGATTGCCAATGAGACAATTCTACAAAATAGACCAAATGACACAGAAAATAACAACTATAGGTGACCGTACAGCCTTCAACAATGATCAAAGCCCATATGGCATAGTCAGCTATAAAAGGCCCTGAAATGACTAATGTAGACTGTTGAATTTTGATTGTTTTTCATTTTTTTCCATGGCGTCAGATTCTCTTTGACCTAAAGAGTTGTGAATGTCCTTCAATATCTTACGTTTCTTTTTTTTTTTGTCTCCTGGAATTTTGTATATTGAAATTTTGTTCACTGTAGTCATTTTGATTTCTCCTGTTCTCCCCCTGAGAATACTGCACGCCTGTATCTTTATGTACAGTTTATAGACAACATGGGACACATGAAATAGGTCACATGACAATGACTTTTAAGAGGAAAAACTTACCACATCCCAACTTGCCATGATATCCTGTAAAAGAAAATGAAATCATTGTATATTTATAAAAATAAGGAGATATGATTACCAATGAGACAACTATCCACTTAAGTTCAAATGAAGTGGATGTAAGCAATTATAGGCAACGGTACGGCCTTCAACAATAAGAACAAGAGGCTGTCAAGTGACAGCAAACTGGATTTTCCTGCATAGGACGCATGGACACAACATTTAAGCTTAAAACAGCTCTGAATTTGGATTCATCATCAAGCTTCCTCCCAAAAATTTATTGAAAGTACATTTTTAATTAATAATGAAAATGATATTTGCAAATCTGAAACACAAACAGGATCATGTAAAAAAATAAACATTAACACACTCAGCAAAAATGAATTACCACATAACAACTGTGACATCTACCTTCATAACACACATGACTTTAAAAAAAGTCAAAAAGAAATTTTGATGTTATCATTACTCAGGTCAGGAACACTACCCTATATGGAAATGCATGAATTAGCATACTTATGTTCTCGCACGTGTAATTGTTTATTTACGTGTGACGCATTTTATTGTTACCTGGGTTTTTGACCAATCCGCTAAATGAGCAACAATGCATTATGGACTACTACGTGTTTACAATCAACCAAGAACACGTGCTACTTACTTAAATACAACACATTTTGTCGTGCAATGCGGGATTAACAATTTCGCTTAGTTTTTCACATTTATAGTTTGTGATATAAAGTATTCGTTCCATGCTCAGATTAATGAAGAGTTCTTTCTATGCGAAGAAAAAAATGTTTGATATATAGCTATTCACGTGTTTGATGATGACAAACAGAATTCATGTATTCGTCCACCAGACAGCAACGAAACAACAGTGAAAAACACAATTACACATCAGACAAACATACAAGTGTAAAATTAGCCGTGGATTACAGCTGATGCTAAATATTCTATTCACTTTTACTAAAGTAAGAGTGCGAAAACTAAAAGTATTCGGACGACGACGACGACGACACAGACGATGACGCCAACGTGATACCAATATACGACCAAAAAAATTTCAATTTTTGCGGTCGTATAAAAATCTAAGTACATTTTTAGATTCAGCATATCAAAGAACCCCAAGGATTCAATTTTTGTTAAAATCAAACTAAGTTTATATTTTTGCGGTCGTATACAAATAGCTGGGCCTTATCAAATATGTTTTTAAAGATTCACTGTATAGGATTAAAATCTAAAAATATAGGCTGCTTTATACAATGGAAAGCAGCACCCCTGCCTCTACCTTTACCACACAGGGGAGTTACTTGTACAAGTGATTTTTAAAATCACTTATTTGAGTGATTTTTTATTTTTGCTTAGAAACATAGCAATCGGTAAAAAAACTTGAAAATTTGAATTTCCCACAATTTGTAGCTTGATATAATCTCGCGAGATTTTTCGTAAACAACATGGTTTTCCAAAGATATGGTGGGAAACACTGTAAACATTGACAAGATAAAGGAATTTACAAAAATTGCTTGAAAATGACTAAAAATAGCCTTGTTGTTTGCTCTATGGTCGGGTGGTTGTCGCTTTGACATATTCACCATTTCCTTTCTCAATTTTATTGAAATATTTATAGTCTGGGGATTTTATAAGATTTTTGCTGATACTGTGAATATTTTTCCGATAAACTTCAACATTTAAACTACATTTTGACGTTGAAAAATATATGTACTCTCGATAGAAATTCAAGTACTTGGTGGTCCGAAAATTGGACCTTCTGAAGATTGGAAATCACTTCAATGAGTGATATTTGTATTCAGATATAAAAGATCATTCCAGCAAGTGATTTTTTGGAATGGAATTAACTTAAAGGGGATTAACTCCTGACGACTTAAAAAGTTTAAACAAAAAGGTTTATGTTTGTCAGAATGTCAGAAAATTTTGGCACGATAATATGAATATGAAATCATTGTGTGCCTTCTTTATATTTATTATAATTTCACAGTTTCTTCACACTGCAAACAGAAATATTAAATATTTATTTGATAAATTCAGACTTAATAAAGCAGATCTTTATGACCAAACTCCGTAACAACTAACATGCCAATATAATGTTCTTTTACCAGAGATGATAAACAAATAATTTACATATTTTTCCGTGTATACTCTTCACATTCAACTTTCTATATATACTGGCAACTTGGTTCTGCATGGTTAATACAGGATAAAAACAAATGTTCATTTTTATTTTGTGAGATTGGTCATTTGTGTTTTGAATGTCTCAAATGACCATAGGCGAATTCAGGGGTGGGGGTGGGGGACTTGCCCCCCTTTTCAAGGGAAAAATTTGGTTGATTATATAGGGAATCACTGAAGCATGACTGGAGCAGGCCCCCCCTTAGGTCTGTCAGCGCCCCCCTTAAGAAAAATTCTGGATCCGCCACTGATGACTGCTGTGGCGATCTCCAGGGGAAGCTTGTTCCAGTCTTTGGTGGTGTTCACAAAGAAGGACCATTTCATGCAGTCTTTGGTTGCTGTTTGTACCCTGCGTTCATGCTGTTGTGTATGTCTAGACATTGGAGGATCCAGGGGGGGGGTTCCTGGGGTTGGACCCCTTTTTTGGCCAATCAATGCATTTGAATGGGGACATATAGTTGACCCCCCTATTTTAAAAATGGCTGGATCCGACCCTGCTAGATACTCTAGTAGGTTCTAATAGGAGGTACATGTCTTTGTTGATGGCTACTTTGTTGTTGACAATCGTGTACATCAATGTGAGCCTGCATTTTAGTTTTTATTGATCTAACATCCAGATTTATGCATGTTATATCAAATTATTAAAAATCACTGAGCAGTAAGATAATTTGCCATCACAGAAATCACTCTGTGCAGTGATTTAAAATCATTTGTACAAGTGATTTTTATACGACCGCAAAATTTGAAAAAATTTTCGTCATATATTGCTATCACGTTGGCGTCGTCGTCTTCGTCGTCCGAATACTTTTAGTTTTCGCACTCTAACTTAAGTAAAAGTGAATAGAAATCTATGAAATTTTAACATAAGGTTTATGACCACAAAAGGAAGGTTGGGATTGATTTTGGGAGTTTTGGTCCCAACATTTTAGGAATAAGGGGCCAAAAAGGGCCCAAATAAGCATTTTCTTGGTTTTCGCACTATAACTTTAGTTTTTAAGTTAATAGAAATCTATGAAATTTCGACACAAGGTTTATGACCACAAAAGAAAGGTTGGGATTGATTTTGGGAGTTTTGGTTCCAACAGTTTAGGAATTAGGGGCAAAAAAAGGGCCCAAATAAGCATTATTCTTGGTTTTCGCACAATAACTTTAGTTTAAGTAAATAGAAATCTATGAAATTTAAACACAAGGTTTATGACCATAAAAGGAAGGTTGGTATTGATTTTGGGAGTTTTGGTCCCAACAGTTTAGGAATAAAGGGCCCAAAGGGTCCAAATTAAACTTTGTTTGATTTCATCAAAAATTGAATAATTGGGGTTCTTTGGTATGCCGAATCTAACTGTGTATACAGATTCTTAATTTTTGGTCCCGTTTTCAAATTGGTCTACATTAAGGTCCAAAGGGTCCAAAATTAAACTTAGTTTGATTTTAACAAAAATTTAATCCTGGGGGTTGTTTGATATGCTGAATTTAGAAATGTACTTAGATTTTTAATTATTGGCCTAGTTTTCAAGTTGGTTCAAATGGGGGTCCAAAATTAAACTTTGTTCATCAAAAATTGAATAAATGGGTTCTTTGATATGCCAAATCTAACTGTGTATGTAGATTCTTAATTTTTGGTCCAGTTTTCAAATGGTCTACATTAAGGTCCAAAGAGTCCAAAATTAAACTAAGTTTGATTTTAACAAAAATTAAATTCTTGGGCTTATTTGATATGCTTTATCTAAATATGTACTTTGATTTTTGATTATGGGCCCAGTTTTCAAGTTGGTGCAAATCAGGATTCCATATCAAGTATTGTGCAATAGCGAGAAATTTTCAATTGCACAGTATTGCACAATAGCAAGAAATATCTAATTGCACAATATTGTGCAATAGCAATTAATTTTCAATTGGAGTTATCTTTCTTTGTATAGAATAGAAGTTGATAATATATGTTGGAAATTTGCCAGACATGACTATGATGTCATTTTCTATTTTTATTTGCCAATAACTTTATGTAAATAACTTCATTGGAAATTTGCCAATATAAAATGTTGCTGATGAAGCTTTTTTTCCTTATCTTATCTAAAATGTTTTTAGATAATGTATGTTGGACATTTGCCAGACATGACTATGATGTCATTTTCTATTTTTATTTGCCAATAACTTTATGTAAATAACTTCATTGGAAATTTGCCAATATAAAATGTTGCTGATGAAGTTTTTTTTATTGTTTTATACAATAAACAATGTATATTCACTTTTACTACCAACCAATCTTTACCATTCAGTGATAACAAGCACTTTATTTTACATTTTAATATTTTATGATGTATTTAAAAGAGTAGTTATTGTTGCAAACTCCATTAGAAATTTAAATTGATATCACTTTTGGAAAAAGGGAAACGGGGATGTGAAAAAAAGGGGGGGGGGGGTTTAAATTTTTCTCATTTCAGATTTCATAAATAAAAAGAAAATTTCTTCAAACATTTTTTTGAGAGGATTAATATTCAACAGCATAGTGAATTGCTCAAAGGCAAAAAAAATATTTTAAGTTCATTAGACCACATTCATTCTGTGTCAGAAACCTATGCTGTGTCAACTATTTAATTTTAGATTTAAAAAGTTTGAAGAAGAAATCTTTAATTGATTTGTAAAATCTTGACATTTGTTTTGTGTAAAAAAAACATGAAATGTCAAAAATTTGATCACAATCCAAATTCAGAGCTGTATCACGCTTGAATGTTTTGTCCATACTTGCCCAAACTGTTCAGGGTTCGACCTCTGCGGTCGTATAAAGCTGCGCCCTGCGGAGCACCTGGTTATTATTTAATGTAAATCACTATGTGCAGTGATTTAAAATCATTTGTACAAGTGATCAACACTATTATTTTTCCTTGCCTCATGGGGTTTTCTTACTATTAAGAATGCATTTTTACATCACAATTTCAATAGCAAAAGCATGCATTGTATGAATTCATAAGTTAGAAAACATACGATCTGACCATAACTATTACTGAAAATCACTGTGTTGTGATTTATATTTCTTCATGTAAATCACTCTGTGCAATGATTAAAAATCATTTGTAAAAGTGATTTATATTTTTTTTATGCAATGATTTGAAATCGTTTGTACAAGTGATTTTCATTATTACTAGAACACACCCGTGATATTGCGGGTCCGTGACTGATATATAACTATGCGTATGCCTTATTTTAGTATTTTTGTATTGGTCAATGTTGGTATTGTCATCTGATAAAGTCATGCCGATTATAACATGTATAAGGTGCACATTTTTCTCTGCTTTCAAAATCTTTCTGTTTGAACCCGTCGACCTGGAACCTATCAATTATTGGTAATACTAATAATTTGGAAAACAAAAGGGCCTGGAATGGAGTATTTTTTACTCAAAATTCTAAATACACTGTTTGGTGGTGCGCCTGTCAGATGCGGAACGTACAGATAAGGTAATAGGTAACAGGTGAATATACTACTGGTATCGGTGTCGGACTCGATCCGGAACTTCTTAATTATTGGCAATATTAATTACGTGGAAAACAAACGGGCCTAGAGTGGTGTAATTTTTAATCAACACCATTGTACTATATTAGTTATATATAAAGTTGAATTCTTTGATTCATCGTTTTTACGTGATGACGGCTGACAAATTGGACCTCGTAATTTTAGTATTATAGATTTATCCTGGTCTCATGGATTTTCTTACTTATTTAAGAATGCATTTTGGTCAAAATTTCCATTGAAAAAGCATGCATAGTACGAATTCATATGAGGTAAGAAAACATATGATTAATGAAAATCACTGTGTAGTGATTTGAAATCATTTAATTTGTACAAGTGATTTATATCATTAAATGTAAATCACTCTGTGCAGTGATTTGAAATCATTTGTACAATGGATTTACATTATTATTTATCCTAAACCGTTGTCTTACATGTCTTATGGGTTTTCTTAACTTTTAACAGGTTGGGAACAACGTCCCAAATGAGGGACTGTCCCTCAGACAAGGGGTCAGTTTACTGTTGTAAAACTTTTTTTTTTAACTTAAAAAGGGAAAAATTTATTATATTTCATAATTTGGAACAACTTTTCTAAAAGAGGGGTCCACCAATTTTTAATAACAAAGAAGATATAAGTCCAGAAAAGTATTACAAAATTTTTGGACATGTTTTGACCATATATAATACAAGATAGATTTACAGTTCTGTGGGAAAATTTTCTTCAAATAATATAAATATTTGCTCATTTGCACTAAATAAAGTGGTTACATAATAAAAAAATAATAATAAAAATGTAGTGATTTGAAATCATTTGTACAGTCAAGTGACTTATATCATTTCATGTAAATCACTCTGTGCAATGATTTGAAATCATTTGTACAAGTGATTAAAATTATTTTAATGCAATGATTTACATTATTATTTATCCTGGTCTCATTAATGGTTTTCTCACTGTAAAGAATGCATTGTGACGTCAAATTTCCATTAAAAAAAATGAATAGTACAAATTCATATGAGGTACAAAAACATAGGATTTGACTATAATGAAAGTCACTGTGCAGTGATTTAAAATCATTAGTACAAGTGACTTTTTATATGCCCGTCAAAAGTTTGACTGGACCTATTATGGTATAAAAATGTCCTGTGTCTGTCCGTCTGTCCGGCCAGCGTAAACATGTCGCACCGTCACTTGAGAACGACTTATCCAAATTTCATGAAATGTGATATAGTTGTTTCTTATGATGGTCAAATGATCTGTATACTTTTTGGTGAAAATAAGATTAAAACTTTTTGAGTTACTGCACTTTGTAACTAAAACAGGTGTGTGTTTTTTTCACATGTCGCACTGTATCTCAAAAACTATTTTTGATTATTGCTTAAAACTTTACACACTTCTTAGTTATATTAATCTTAAGATCTGTATACTTTTTAGTGATGATTCAATATTTTGTTTTTGAGTTATTGAGTATTTTGTAAAAAAGGGGGAGTTTTTTTTTCATGTCACGCTGCATCTCAAAAACTATTTATGATTATTGCTTAAAACTTTACACACTTCTTTGTTATATTAATCTGAAGATCTGTATACTTTTTGTTGATGATTCAAAATTTTATTTTTGAGTTATTGAGTATTTTGTAAAAAAGGAGGAGGTTTTTTTTACATGTCGCACTGTATCTCATAGACAATTTATGATTATTGCTTAAAACTTTACACACTTCTTTGTTATATTAATCTGAAGATCTGTATTTTTTTTGGTTTTGATTCAAAATTTTATTTTAGTGATATTTAGTTTTTTGTAAAAAAATAAGATGGGGGATTTCACATGTCCCGCCGTATCTCAAAAACAACAAATGATTATTGCTTAAAACTTTCTTAGAAACTACTGATGATTATTGCATAAAACTTCCACACAAGGCGTCGGGTGCTCATGGCACAGCTGTTTATTATTATTTTTAACCCCAGCTTTTAAATCTTGGGGGTAAACAGTTTTATCTCTGTCTGTCCATCCATTTGTCAGTCCGTCTGTCCCTTGAATATTTTCGTCGCATTTTTCTCAGGAATTACTGGACAAAGATTTATAGAATTTGGTTTTAGGGTTATATATAAGTCAGCTACATGTATACCCTGTAATGCGTTTTCAGATTTATCACTCAACAACTAACTTCCTGCTTATCGAAAACTTGTATCATTTTACACATGATAGCCAAGTTTTGGACAATCAATGCATTTGAATGAGGAAATATGGTTTAACCCTCCCCCTAAACACTGATCACTGACAAGTTAAATAAATAAATTTGGGCAATTGGCTATAAATACATTGCGTGCTATAAATATTTCTTATCAACTAAAACATTCAAGGCGTAACAATAAACACAAATACAACAAAATATTCTTGTCAAATGCTGTACATATATTTTATATAGCATCTCCTTCTGGCATCAACACTTTGTGGTGTAATTGCAATTGTCAGGAAGACCTTTTATGTCCACTGGTTGAAGTGTTGCATGTAGAAAAATTAATCAAAATCACTCCACACAGTGATTAAGATTAAAATTCACTTCATTACATTAGTTAAAGTTATTATAACTAAACATACTAAAAGAACGATTGTGAAAATTTGCAATTTTTGTACTTATAACACCCCCCCCCCCCCCCCCCTAAAAAAAACCAAAAAAACAGTTTCCTTTAAGCTACACCAAGTTTTAAATTCATTGAAATAAAGGACACATCATGCACATTAAAGAAAAAAATACATTTGAAAATGCTTGTAGTAGTACAATGTAGCTTATACTTGTAATAGACCTGGCTTAACATTGAATTGTTAGTTTGTGACCTTTCAAAATAAGTGAGCAAAAAAAATAAAAAAGAAAGCATAGCATCCTCCCTATTTTCAATTCATAAAAGGTTTGGCAGTTAATTTGAAATTAATTCAAAGATCTTAACCAGGGACGTGACAATGTGAGATTTGATTGATAAATATAGTTATTTTTTTTATTTGAATTAAAAAAAAATATATCTGTTTTTCATCATAGATGTTGATTGGAAATACTGCTGATATCAGAGATAAAAACACATTTTAATTCACTTTGTGCAGTGATTTAAAGTCATTTGTACAAGTGATTTACACTCTAATTGAATGAAAAATTTAAATCACTCTGTGCTGTGATTTAAAATCATTTGTACAAGTGATTTATATTATTTCAAAATGTATCTGATTAAAGACAGACACCCTTTGAAGTGTTTTATTTTTATTTATACCAGTGATCAATACTATTTTTTAATGAATGATTATATTCCATTAACTTCACTACAAATTATAATTATGACCTGCAAAATCTTATTTATCACTGTTTGATCGATATCGAGTCTAGTTTTCTACAAATGTTTGCAAAAATGTCTGTGTTTGTTTTTGGTCATAGCGTTTTTGGTTTATGAGTTTTTTTTGTTCCTTTTTATGCTCCAGTTGTCGCGTAGGGGCATTATGTTTTACCCTTGTCCATCTTGTCTGTACGTCCCAAAATTAGTTTCCATTCTCTAACTTAAGTTTGCCTCAACCAAATGTTATGAAACTTTAGACAATGCTTATTACAAATGTACTGCCAAACTCAGCACGAGTACAAATATGGTAGCATCAGTTTTACAGTTCTTCAGTTATGTCCCTTTAATACATTATATAAAACATTTGAACAGATTGTGCTTCATGCCACTTATAATGCTATTGTTTGTTCAGAAAATAAATTTTACTCTTAACAAGTTAGTTTTTATTTATTTTTCCCTTTCAAACAGGCATCTTGTATAAGTTAATGTCAAGAAGACCCCTGTTGTGATGTTGTCCTCTGAAAGAGGGAGATAACCCTGGTTTCTTATTGAAACTTTTCCAATAATAACATGAATAATAATCACTTGAATGAGTGATTTATAAAAATATTTCTAATCACTGGTAGAAGTGATTTTTAAAAAGTAATGAAAGGGAATTAACTCTAGTTTTGTTGAAAAAATCACTTGAGAAAGTGATTTTAAAAATCACTTGTACAAGTAACTCCCCTGACTGTTTACACATAATATATTGGTATTTGTACATAATGTTCATCTCATATCTTTCCTGCACTGATTGTACGTTGAATTGTATATTTAATGAGACAGTTAGTATGACATTATTATTTTCCTTGTAATTTCCATACACGCTTCAAAATTTTGATTACAAATTACATTGAAAAGTCCAAAAAAAATCTGTTAAAAGATCCTCGATTCCACTATAACTTGTTAACAAAAATGGTTAAGGGTGATTTTGAAAGAAACGTGTTAAATTAAAGTCCCTTACTAATTACAATACAATTAAATACCCAAAGTGAAATCTGTTGGTACGAGTTCTACAACCGTCAATATGGGATTACATGTGGGTCTTCGTCAAACTCAGTTATTGCAACTTCAGCATGTTATTGTTAAGTCTGTCTGCAAGACCTTAATGCCACTTTATATTCATACCCCTTCTGCCACCAGTCAATCAGAATCTGGAAAAAAGTTTTAAAATTTAAAACATGTAAACAGATTATACAGAATAGAGAATGGAAACAAGGAATGTCAAAGAGACAACAACCCAACCAGAGAGCAGAAAACAGCCAAAGGCCAACAATGGATCACAGTGATCTGGAAGGATTTTTTTCTGTATGGGCCCAGGGCCCCTCAAAAATAAATCCAATGGGCCATTTATAATATCATGTACAGTCAAACCTGATTAAACCGGACCCTGAATAAACCGGTTTCCTGTCCATTCCGGCCGAAAATGAAAGTCCCATATTTTTCCATTCAAAGTCTTTGTTAAAATACCCTTTGTAAACCGGACCCTGTGTATTCCGAATTCCGGTCATATCATGAAGTCCCAATACTCTTAATTACATTAATTATTACCTGTCAAAACCGGTTTGTCTAATTAATTTCAATGATCGATATGCAATCAAAACATATTTGTTGATACAATATAACTTTTCATGATAATCAATTAGTCAGGTGTCAAACTGTGAACCTACAATCGTACAGTAGTGAGCTGTATTATTTATTAAAACATTATAAACGTGTCAATTAAACGAAAAGACACACCGAATATATATCTCGGATTGAACTTACGTTTTAACTTGGATAAACAAATTAAAATCGCGAAGTAAAAAGTTCACATCGTAATTTCGAAATCCTTGGTTCCTTGTTGTGAACCCCTAAACAAATGACCTTGTTAATGAAAAACACCCGGATGACAACAATCAATGAATATTGTACACTGTACGACAACGTTTCGAAAGTGATGACATTACGTTTGATAATATTCTGGCTTTTTAATCGGCCATTCCAACATTTCAAATTATTGATCATGGGAGTAAATCGAAACTCTCGTCTTACAATCCAAACAACGCGAGCATTATGATGCAAATGCAAACAATGAAAAACGAAGTGAAAGTATTTTAATTTACCAGATATAATTTACAATCAGAGAGAATTTTTTCATGCAAAATGTCGGACGTCACAAGTCATTAACTTCCGGTCAAGACAGAAACCTGATTAAACCGGCTCACTGTCCAAACCGGCCCTTTTTCATGGTCCCGTAGCCGGCCGGTTTATACAGGTTTTACTGTATATTGTTGCTGTGATTTTGTAATTTCAATTTCAAAGAATATAAAATAAGTTCTTCCAAACCAGACAATATTTAAGATATAAACCTTTATTTACAATGTTTAAACTGGTACTTGTTCATGTTCATGGGTTTTTTTTACATTAAATTTGGGTCTTCGTCGATACAATACTTATTCCAACGTTCCGTATTAGAGGACGTTTCTGGCATATCCTCTGCACTTCTTGTATTATTATTACTTCATCACAATGACAACAATAACAGTAGAGAGTATCATTAAATGATAGAACAAAACAACAATTCGTTGAAGGCATGTTTACAAAATGTCAAAACGAGCCAAAGACCAAAAAGTGACAAAGACTGTTAAGCGCCTTTTTATGGAGACAAAAAATATATTCATAAAAAAGCTTTGGGGTTTTTTAATCGAAATAATAGCAAGCTAAACTAATTTAAAAGATTATAATTAGAGATAAATCTCGTCTGTGCTAGCCAAATTTCACAAATTTAAAGTTGTTTATGAAAAATCGTACCATGAATGATGGTTAATTACGTTTTTTGGGTAATCAGTTGTACCGCATGGTTCTATTATTACCATAAGAAAACACCCGAGACGTCCCAAAAATATATAGGTGCTCCTTTCATTGGAGGAACATTACACAGTTGTGTACACACACATGACGGCTCGGAATACGATCGTTAATCCATTTTGATGATATTTAAACGTTTCGAAACGAAGTGAAAAATATCGTGCGCCACGTGGGCGCTTACATAAGTCACTCTATGCGCCATTTCTGGTCGATATGCGCAGGGCGCACGTCCTTCCCGATCACTGGGATCATCAACACAGCAAGAAAATTCCGCACCCAGAGGCACACTTGATCTGGCCCCTAAAGGCTAAACAATAAAGATTACTAGTTCAGCAAAGTAAAGGCAAATATGTGTGTTATTTGTAAAATAAATCATAAATATTTTAATTTTTAGTGGGCTCTAGGGAACTCTTGAAACTGTGCGCAGAAACTAAATGCATAGCCATGATAACTAGTTTTTAAATTAAATTAATACATTTTTTCATTAACCATGGTAAATCAATGAGACGAGGCTTTTAAGGGATAAACTTAGCTGTTATAACAACATGAACAAGGCTTAGTTATTAAAGGCATGTAACTTACTATATATATGTGAAACTTGGGAATTACTGGGAAGCTTGCGCAGAACCTCATTACATGCTCTGATCATTATTCCTTACAATAAATTAAAATACATTGTAATTAAGCATGTATATGTCTGAGCAAATGCTTTGGAGTGATGAAGAGAAGCTGTAATAACACCCTTTAGTTATTACAGACATACATGTACTTTTTCTGTAATAACATAGGTGTACTATGCATGATTGGAAACTATGAACTGTTATATCTTACTATAGTCAGGGTTTCCGCTGGCGGTCGCCATTTTCGCAATTTCCGAAAAAATAATAATTGTGGCGATAAAAATTCGTCATTTGCGAAAGAATTTGGCAAAAGAAATATATAGAACGATTTGTTTTCCTCCATCTTGTTTATTTACTTTTTTCGAGTTTCTCGGACTTTACCCGATCAGACAATACTCGGAATTCACCTTGACCGCATTAAGATTTGGACAGAAAATCAATAATCAGCTGATTGCATTTTACAACTGTCGACAACAAAGGACTAATTAATAAAGGTGTTGATTGAATTGTTTGACAAAATGATTTGGTTAAATGGCTTCCGCTAAATGTCACATACAGAATTTATTTACGACTTTGCCAAGCACGTGTTTGAAGCAACTTTTTGACGTCTCCTCTCCTTTTAAAAATAGTTTAGAAAAGAAAGCTGTTGTTGTGACGAAAAATTTTCAAAAGCAAGAAAAATTTCCGATTCAAAACTTTAATTAGCCTTTGACTTTAATATAGGTAATTGATTAGAGAGACTACTTTAAAGTCGTTTGAGTGACACGTGTGTTTCAAGCATAGTTTTAGTCTCAACTTTTTCATTTACCAGGGATGATTCCAGGTGTTTTCAAATGGGTCCCTTGAATATCAAATTGGGAATTTTTATCCCAATTGGGATTTTTTATGCATACAATCTAATACGAAATAATATCATTTTCCTGTAAAAACGGAAAATGAGTATTAAGTTAATTTCACCTGTATACTGATTGAAGAAATTATTGAATTCAGACTAGGGAAGTTGTAATACATGAGAATATCATTGCATATGATGCACTATCATCTTAACTTTGATAAACGAGGCCTATTTCATAAACATATATACCACAAGTACTAGCTAACATAAACCTATGGCAAACGGTTTAGCTATTTATTCGAATTTCAAATTATCTCATAATATATAAGATATCTTATGTAATATATAAGATTTCTCATGTAATATATAAGATATCTCATATAATATATAATACAAGAGGCTGTCACAACGACAGCAAACCGGATTTATTAATATTTATTTGTGTCCTGGCAATATCACAAGAACCATTACTGATGAATGGTGAAAGTGAAAATCGTCAATATCAAATTTGGCCTCCATTTTGTCATCAGTATCAACATATTAAAATTTGAAATCTTAGATTGAATGGTTCATGAGTAAATGCAACAACGTGAATGGAAACACCATTTTACAATCTTTCAAGAACCATAACGCCTGAACGGTAAAAGTCAAAATCGTCATTATTGAACTTGACCTCTATTTTGTCATCAGTAACAACATATAAAAATTTCAAAAGCTTTGGTTGAATGGTTGATGATAAAATGCACGGACACGACTGGAAAACACCATTTTACAATCTTTCAAGAACCATAACTCCTGAACGGTAAAAGTCAAAATCGTCATTATTTAACTTGACCTCCATTTTGTCATCAGGAACAACATATTAAAATTTGGGAAGCTTTGGTAGAACAGTTCATGCATAAATGCACGGACACGACTGAAAACTCCATTTTTTAATCTTTCAAGAACCATAACAAGTCAAAATCGCAATTATTGAACTTGACCTTCATTTAGTTGTCAGTAACAACATATTAAAATTTTAAAAGCTTTGGCCGAACGGTTCATGAGTTAATGCACGGACAACATTTGAGTGCCGCCCGCCCGACCGCCCGACTGCCCGCCGAGCATCCCCAAATCAATAACCGACATTTTTGTCACAAAAATCCGGTTAAAAATTAACGGTACCAATTTTCTTGCACCAGATGCGCATTTCGACAATACATGTCTCTTCAGTGATGCTCGTGGCCAACATATTTGAAATCCAAAGCTTATATAAAAGATGAAGAGCTATAATCCAAAAGGTCCAAAAAGTAAAGCCATATCCGTGAAAGGAATCAGAGCTTTGCATGAGGGAGATACATTCCTTAATTTATAATAATTTCCATCATTTTGTAACAGTAAATTTTAATAACACAAAAAATCCGTATTTTCATGCCAGTACCGAAGTACTGGCTACTGGGGTTGTGATACCCTCGGGGAATAATAGTCCACCAGCAGAGGCATCGACCCAGTGGTAGTATAAGATTTATATAAGATATCTTAAAGTATATAAGATATCTTAAAGTATATAAGATATCTTAAAGTCATGAAAGTATATAAGATATCTTAAAGTATATAAGATATCTTAAAGTATATGAAATATCTTACAAATATGTTTTGTATAAGATATATGTGTTTAGCGGGCTGATATATGAAAAGTTTATCACATGCTTCGATTGTTATTACATGCCTTTCCGTAACGTTATCACATGGCATTCCGGTGATACTCGGCAAATTCCGGAAAAAAAAACTCAATGCTACGTTTTCAGTGCATAATAATAACCAAAAAAAATAAAAAATAAAAAAACAAACAAACAAATTATTAAATAAATACATTCTTTATAAGTTTCAAAGATAATTTAGAAAGTTATTTTGAAAAGGTTGACTTTTCCAAACGGTGTTCATATGTATATTGTTTTGTTTTTTTTGGTTTGTCGAGTCGTCCATATTAAAAATGTTTTCTCCTCTGTTGAGGCATCCTTTACAAAACAAGTTTTAATCAAATTACATAACTGGATCTGCTGGGCGATCCGCTTTTACCATCAAGATTCATTCAGCAATGTTATATCAAAATTTGAATTTGGTCTTTGTCGAGGTCTGTTTTGACACCCATTTTGACAAAAAGCATATTTTTTATCAACCTGCTAAGCGATCTACTTTTACGAGACCGAATTTCCTATAACATTTTAACTTCAATTGAGTCCGGCCGCCAAAATTGTTTACCTCATGTTGACATATAATTAAATCGTTGTTAATAAAATGCGATCATAGTCAGCATTCTTATCCGGATTTTACTACGTTTTGATGACAAACTATGAAAAAATATAGTTGCCGTAATCAGTGACGGAAACTTTTCCGGAAATACCGATTTTTGTTTTATTTTCCTCAATTGGGAATTTATATTTACAATCATTTTTCTGGGGCCGCTGGCCGATTTAAGGGCCGTTAAGCGGCCCTAAACTATATAGTGGAATCATCCCTGTTTACGATGGTCAAGAAAAGAAAATTGTCGTTATGAAGAAATCTATCCAAAAGGTTGGGAACAACCCCTCGAATGACTCGAGAGTAGCCCTTCAATGTTATGAATACACATGAAATGAGGGATCAAAATAGCATGTGATAAAAGCTTTTGTTTTGTTGTAAAAACCACTTCTTAGTACAAAAGGGCACTTCAATATTTTTCTTTTAAAGAAACTTTCCCTACGAACTATACTGGTATTATATAATCAAAACATGTCCATTAATTTTGTTGTATTCCAGGACTTATATCTTCTTTATTATAGACAATAGACAATAGACAATAGTAATTATAAAAAGTATAGTGGCCCCCTCATTTAGAAAAGTTGTTTAAAATACAATGAATATTTTTCCCTTTTATGTTAAAAACAAAATCTGTTGTTTTAAAGTAAATGTTTAGTGTTTATTCATTAAATGTAGACTCTAAAATAAGTTTGACAGAATAATCATAGACACAATGGGGCAAAATCACCTCATTTAAGGGAAAGGGGGAGGGGGGTAAGAAAAAAAGGTTAATTTTAAACGAAAACTGTAGTTATGTTACTTGGCAAAAAAAATAATAAAGTGGCGAAAAATATATTGTTTTGGCGAAAGAGGTGGCGAAAAAATAATTGACCCAGGGGAAACCCTGTATAGTTGAGTATACATAAAGACAATAGTATTATCAATAGAACTTGTATACATTTAAACAAAACTAATGATGTTTATTGTTCCTTTGAAACATGTACCATACGTATGTTATAATCACAGTTCTTTGATTTTTTAGTCCACAATAACAAATGTATGTTATTTTTCTGTAATAACTCTATAGAGTTATATCCTTGACTGACTGAACCATGAAAATGAGGTCAACGTCGGGTGACAGCTGCCAGTTGGACATGTACATCTTATAATGATTCCATATATACAAATAAATAGGGAATGTTTCCATGGGACACAGAAGTTGCCCCCGCTTGCATATCATATAAAGTTATAAAGGGACATAACTGAAGAACGGTAAAGGTCACTATCAAAATTTGGTTGAGGTTAACTTAAGTCAGAGAACGGAAACGAAAAATTCAGCACCTTAAAGGCTTTACCATTTTTTAAGGGGCATAACTCAAGAACAGTTTAAGTGAAGCATCAAAATTCAAACTTGATAAATAAGCATTGTGTATAAGTTTCATAACATTTGGTTGAGGCAAATTAAAGTTAGAGAACGGATACCACTTTTGGGACAGACGGACGCACAGACCGACAAGGGCATAAAAATAGTAGACATATTGCTTACAGTATTTGAGATATGATAGATATTTTATTCCCATAAAACATGAAGTACATAGGTTACAGAGAAGTTAAAAACATGCATATGGACTTGACCAATATAAATTTAACCTTGTATGTTCACTGATCCATGAATAGAAAACTGTCTGACGGGCACTAGGAGCCTGGAAGGTACGCACATACCAAATATAGTTATCCAATTACTCATAGTAAGAGAGAAATAATTTCTGTGTGAATGATCTACACTACAGCAAACATCATTAGGTTTACATTTAACAAATACGGATTTTAAATTAGTATACAAATACTGTGAATGATTTTTATAATGAATAAAGGATATCCCTGTGTGGCATTCCAACAATGACGCCACTAGGTTAGATATATTTAGAATATTTCGTAATACTGATTTTTCCAGACTGTAAACGAAACGGATATAGTGTAAGGGAAAGCTCAATATACGATAATTTCACGAGAAACAGAAGGGAAATGTGTAAAAATGTATATAAAGTCAATCTGTTCTCCTTGTCATCAATTTCAGTATGACATTTTGAGGGGGTTTCCAAACTATCAAAACAAAATGATTGACGTGAGGGAATGATACTCTGGCCAACCCCATTAGGGAATTGACGGCTTGAAGCCGTCTTTCCCCAAAAAATGTGGATTTAATCCACCAATTGACGGATATTCACAATTGGTTTCCTCAAGTCTGCATCAGTTCTAACTTTAAAATTTGTTAGTCGAAATGGACAGGAAGAGACTACAGAACAAAAATGAGATTTAATAGATGAAAACTCAGAATTTATCAGTAGGAAAAGGAGGGTTACATTAGTTTTTAGGTTTCTCTAACAAATTACAGCACGAAGTGTCAGAATCAATTACATGTCATCACTAAGTGGTCACTATCATGATTATATGTCAAATGGTAGATTAAACCTGAATTGAGTTATAATCCACCTGACCTGTTTATATTGTATTCACAATTTTGATTCTAAATGCATTTATAAACATGATAAAAGTCTAAATGAAAGGTTCACGACAAGCTTTTTATAAAAAAAAAAATAGGGCCTTGTCACAAAAAAAGTGACAAACATCAGCGCCGCCTGGTGTCTAAAAACTCTTCCAACGGTTCAAATGCAGTTTTACTGTCTTTTAACTTTCAAATTTGGTTTCATAAATACTTTAACCTTAAAGAAAATAAAAATACTCAGTTAAACGTTCAATTGAAAATTTCTTCTCAGTCATCATTTAGAAAGTTTCGTCCAAATGCAAAGAAAAAGAGATATGGAAACCCGGAAATGTGTCCATTGACCTGTTGCTGTGTTCAAAATGTAAATAAATATTTTTTAAAATGAGATAAAATGAGTACGGCCTATGTCATTTCTTCACCTGAGTCAGATATAACAGAAATATTCAAAACTTACCATTTAAAGTCATTGAAATGACATCTTCTTGGTTAAAAATAATTGTCTGTAGTTTGAGAACAGGAAGCTTTGTCAAAACGAGACACTGAATGACGGGATTGGGACAAGTCGGACCAGGAATACTCGGACCAGTTTTTAAAAAACTCGGATTAGATAGAACGATCTGACCAGTTTGAAACACTGATTGGGCCCATTTAAGGTCAATACAATTTCAAAGACACATCGGAACAATGTGAAATACTGATTGGGCCCATTTAAGAACGCTTCTCAGTGGTTGATTCTAAGGGGGAAAAGGGGGCGTAGAAGACGTAAGACTCGGCCTCCCGTTTGATCGCCAAATAAATAATAAATATTTTTCCCCGGTATATATATATTTATATAAAAACGTCCAAACATTTTTTTTATTTAATTGTCTTAAAAACTGGTCCGAGTTGTCTTAAAATGAGGGCCCTCATGGGGTTTTTGATTATGTGATTACTTGGCCGTTTTTTTAATGATTATTTGATTATTAAGCCAAATATTTCATGATTATTTGATTACCTAGGACTGTATTTTTAGTTTATGATTATTTGATTACTAAAGATAAGCAACTATTTAATGATTATGTGATTATATTGGCAAAAAAATGGTGATTATGTGATTACTAGGACCCCCCATGAGGGGCCTCTAAAATGATATTGACAAAATTGTATTGTTTTATTCATGACACTTATTCATGAATGAGTCTATAAAAAAAATTAAGTCACCGGCAAATCTGCAAATGGAGCCACTGATTCACATAAATTTGCCAATGAATATTGACTGAACGCTAACATTTCCCCAACAGGGGGATCTTTTCCTTTGTCACCTCAGTGAGGGTCTGGAATTGGGGGAGGGGTGTCGTATCTACAAACTGATTCACCTTTGTGACACATGCAACCGAGTGGCGGATCCAGCCCCCCCCCCCCCCCCCCCCGGCTTTTTTTGGACGATCAATGTATTTAAATGGGGACATATAGTTGGACCCCTACCTTTATCCTGGGTGGGACCCCCCTTTAAAAATGACTGGATCCGCCCCTGCATGCATGTAATTCAGTACCAAGAGTCACATGTTCCTTCGTCAACTTTGTGACACATGTAATTTCAGAAAGTCAATTGGCAATGGGTTTTTTTGTGGAATAGTACATTTTTTTGGTACAAGTTCAACTTGTATGCGCACTCAGGCATATGCACTTTTCTTGGTGCATTTATTTCAAGAAAAAATAACTAACCTGTACCCTTTTACTTTCACGTTTCACTTCCGCATACACAGTCTTAACACTTTCTGATACGTCAAATCCTCTGTTTGCTAAGAAATAATCTCCCGGTAAAGGCTTCGATAATTTTCAGTTATTTTCTTGTAACTTGATCGTCCACCCTCGCGTGCACCCAATCATTAGACAGTATACTTAACTGCAGAGGGTCACCGACTGATATTAATAAACAAAAATTACATGTAATAACATCAGATACACATGCAACACAAACATACAGACAGACAGCACATATATAAAATTGAGAATGGAAATGGGGAATGTGCCAAAGAGACAACAACCCGACCATATAGCAGACAACAGACAACAGCAGTCTAGAAGGTCACCAACAGGTCTTCAATGCAACGAGAAATTCTCGCACCCGGAGGCGTCCTTAAGCTGGCCCCTAAACAAATATATACTGGTTCAGTGATAATGAACACCATACTGAACTCCAAATTGTACACAAGAAACTAAAAATTAAAATGATACAAGACTAACAAAGGCCAGAGGCTTCTGACTTGGGACAGGCGCAAAAATGCGGCAGGGTTAAACATGTTTGTGAGATCTCAACCCTCCACCTATACCTCTAGCCAATGCAGAAAAGTAAACGCATAACAATACGCACATTAAAATTCAGTTCAAGAGAAGTCCGAGTCTGATGTCAGAAGATGTAACCAAAGAAAATAAACAAAATGACAATAATACATAAATAACATCAGACTACTAGCAGTTAACTGACATGCCAGCTCCGGACCTCAATTAAACTGATTGAAAAATTATGTCTTCATCATATGAATATCAGACACAATCCTCCCCGTGAGGGGTTTAGTATCATACCATCAATTAATACATAGATAGCAAATGCAGAATAAAAGCTAAGCAAGTTATATATTAAAACAAATGTCAAATATCAGCACATAGTAGCACTTAGTATTTATATCGGAGTAGCACATGCAGAATAAAACACTATAAGAACAAACAAAAGACTGCATGCAGCAATAGCAAAGGTAATGCATAAGCAAAAGAAAAAAATAGCTAAATAAAATAAGTAAACATAACTGCAAAAAGATAAAACATAAAACAAAAAACAAAAACAAAAAAACAAACAGCAGGCTTCGAGATCAAATTATGGGGCAACAAGTAAGTACATTATTTACAAGAACTGCATGTACATTTTTCTGAAAAACACCAGGTGGAGATAAAATTTTTGAACTGGCCAAAAGTTGATAAGATCCTTGCCTCATTTGGAAAGGAATTCCAGAGTTCTGCTGCCTCATAACTAAAGCTTTTCTTACCGTACCTTGTTGTTTTTGGCCGTGGTATATATATCTGCTATGCCTTTTTACCTGAAGTTATATGTATTTTCTCTAATATTTACTAAATTATGTAGGAATTCTGGACTTGATTTATTAATTATTGTATATGTCTCTAATGCCATGTTTCTCAATCTTCTGATTTTTAGTGCTGGTAGCTTAGATTGTTCAAGAAGTGTATCGTAAGAATTTGTGTAGTCGACATAAATAAATCTGAGTGCTCTTTCTTGTATATTTTTCTATTTTCTTTGTGTTTGTTCACTGCAGAAGTGCCATGTAAGAGGACAGTAGCTGAGGTTTGACATGATAAATGAGTGGTATATTGTAAGTTTTGAAAGTCTGGTGAGATGAGTGCCAATTCTTTTTAGAACGTTTTTTTAGTTGTCGTGCAGATTTTTTGCAAATATTTGAAATGTGAATGTTGAAATACAGTTTAAATCTATTGTTTTCACTTTGTCGTCACATTTTATATTGAATCCCTTTAGGTTGAAAACAATATTTTGAGTGTGTGTTTTTTTTTACCTATGGAAATTGCCTGGAATTTTTCTAGGTTTACCTGCATTTTGTTGAAAGAGAGCCATGATATAAGGGAATTACTATCTTCCTCTAAGGGTTTAATAACTGATTCCAAATTAGTACCTGTTTTTGAGAGGGTGTTATCATCAGCATAGTTATATAAATCACAGTGTTTGACAAAAAGAAAAATATCATTTATGAATACATTAAATAATACAGGGCCTAGTATAGATCCCTGAGGAACACCTTTATATATATCTTGCATTTGACTGATACTCTGGCCTATTTTTACACACTGTTTTCTTGCAGTCAGATAGCTTTTGAGTATATCCAGAGCAGATGGACTAAGGCCATATTTTTCCAATTTAAAAAGAAGTAAATCATGTTATAACATGTATGTTTTGTTTATTAATATCAGTCGGTTTAACGATTTCTTAAGAGCTCATGTTCATTATTATTGTGTATATATGCAACCCGACTTTAAATAAAGATTACTTTACTTTACTTTTACTTTTTTCAGTGTGAATGGGTATATAGAATATAGAATAATTGGGGGAAAAACGTTGTGTCCGGGGATACAGAGGCACGTATGTATGGTTTAAACAAATCAGTACTAATCTGAACACAATCTAATCAGTATATACTTTGCTTTCGTCAGCGTATTTGAAGTTTTGGAGGAATGTTTATAGGTTTCTGCTCATTGTTGGAGGATATTTTGTAGGGTTGTTATGTCAGCGACGTTCTCCATGTCTCGCTTTTTTTTTTTCTATATGCCTATATACTCCACCCGTGCACATGCGGTCTTGGTAGTTTTTACTACATTAATGTACATAAAAGGCAGTGACAGTGAATATTATAAAGAAATATAAACAAAACAATATTACCATTTTTTAAATGAAGATTAGTGTGCAAGACACAAACAAACAAAGGGGGAAAACAAACACAAAATAAATTTGGATATACCATGAATGCGATTGTGATCTTCAAGCAAAATATATCTAGTTCAAAGGAAATTAAAATGTTTGTCGGCAAAAAAAAACTCGTTATAGCTACTGTTGTTGTGTTGTTTCACTCTCGAGCACAGGCATTTCCATTTCGTCTCTTAAACAGCGATCCTCATTTCCCACATTAAATGACATTTGTACCTCGTTTTTCTTTATAGATTGGTTTGTCAGGATTGAATTCTGTAGTTGGTGAACGACTTAAAGAACGAATTCAAGATCAAATGCATTTCTGCCAAATATCTTAGAATGATATCTTAAGGTGGTATGGGAGTCTAAAATAAAAATGATAGAATTTGTTCATACTTTGCCAAAACGTTGTATGTATTGATATATGTTGAAAAATATAATAAAAATGATAGGTCACCGCGCATTTTCTCAAGCTACAGGACGGGACAAAATGACACATTTTGTATGGATTATACAGGAAAAAACACCATTTTGTGATTAGAAACTAAACAAAATGATAGAATTGTTAAATACTTCAGGAAAAGATAGCTTTCAGACAGTGCTTTGAGAATATCAAAAGAAAAGATAGGGTCACCGTACGTTTTTTCCGGCTAAAATACAAAATAGGAAAATTCCATACAGAATCCTTCAGAAAATGCACTTTTTTAGAGTTACCTCCCCTTAAAATGCCAATTTATAAAAAAAAATAAAAACAACCAAAAATAATTAACATTTGCAAAAATATCAATATTTAGAAGTTATATTCGTATAAATTGGTACTTTTAAATGAAAATGTACATTAAATATCTGCATTCCTGCATCAAATTTTGCTAACTTGATGGAAAATCTGGACCTTTGATTCTCTGTTTTTTACAATCCAAGATGGAGGAAGACACCCATACCACCTTAAAATGTAATCACGTTCATAATAAAAACTAGTGACAACTTTCTTTATTCCTTTAATTTTCGATGTTTCGTGTAATCTCTTGTATTGCTTTGGATGTATATATCGAAACTCTAAATCCAACTTAGTAAAGTTGAATATACTTATTCTGGATATTCATCTTTTACTTTCTATTATATAACAACCTTTTTACGACTATATATATATGTAATTTTATCTCGTAATTACGAGATAGTTTTCTCGTAATTACGACGATAATTACCTCTTAATTACGAGATAAAAAAAATCTAAACTCGTTTTTACGCGATAGTTTTCTCGTAATTACGCGATGATTATGTCGTAATTACGAGCGAGACAAAAACAGATTATCTAGTAATTACGCGATAGTTTTCTCGTAATTACGCGATAATTATCTCGTAATTAGGCGAAAGTTTTTTTCTTGTCGTAATTACGAGATAAATATTTTTTCGTGTGACCCTAATAGGCTTTCGTACAATGTAGCTTATAAATGTACAATGAAATTGTAAAGGCGATGAATTCCATATTTTATTTGTTTGTAAAACAAAATAATATCCCAAACAAAAAAAAATGAGGAACAAATCATGATAACAAATGATAAACAAATCGTATGATTTCTTTGTGATTTGAAAGTGATAAAATTTCACATGCAAATGAGCTAACAAATCACAATAACAAATCACGAACAAATTGCTTACAATTCATAAGCAAATCATAAACAAATTGTCAAGAAATTGTTTTGAAATCATTAACAAATCAGAGGTAATTGCTTTCCTACTTCAAGCAAATCACAAACAAATTGTTTTCAAATCGTAAAGAAATTGTAAAGAAATTGCTAACAAATCTTTAACAAATCAGAAGTAAATTATATTCCTACCTCAAGCAAATCATAAACAAATTGTTTTCAAATTATTAAGAAATTATAAACAAATTGTTATCAAATCTTAAACAAATCAGAAGTTAATCGTAACTTGATTAATTGGCATCAATAAAAAATTCACAGATTAAATCATTTACATCCAGATCAAAAATATGCTCTGCACCTGAAACCACTAAACTTTTACCTTAAATAGCTACTCATCTATTTGTAAAAAGGAATACTATCTTTGGTTGCGATGAGGGACGAATTGTTCACTTTGTGTTTAAGTTTCTCTTACTTCTCTCCCGAATTTGACTTAAACGAAATTTGAAAAAAAAACATGGGCAACCACGTGCACTTAGCAGAATGGTGTCGAATAGATGATGGCTCTTAGTCTTGTTCCAATTCTGCTATATTGTAATATAACTTTGCCCATTTTGCCCGGGACATGGTCAGTAAACATCATGCACAATTAAAACATTAAACTTGCCAGTGTATTATGTCTGCTGTCTCTGGAAGCCAGTCTTTAAATGAATGTTTCGATCTGTTTACACATCTTACACATTTTTATTTTGAAAATTAATCCTTACAGACCTTACAGTACAAAATTATCATGATGATAATGAGATACTGAAATGCACAGTTTATAAATTTTAAAAGTTAACATTTGAATAGTATTAGTTGAATATGTGAAATTATAAATATAGAGATTCCTTACCATCGTTATCTTTCATAAACTGAATAAAACTCCTCATCTTGCACCTTCTTTGTTCAGTTAATATAGAACAGTATTTGAAATTTGAATTTGACCTCAACTTGAAGTTAGAGAGATAGATAAACAAAGAAAATTGAAATGCATTAACATTTTATTTATTATAGCAAATCATAAATGAATCACACCATTCTAGATTACAAAGTTAACAAATCTCTTTCAAATCATTTCATAAGATATTCTAAGTAAACAAATCTTAAAGAAATCAAACTAAAACAGAAACAAATTGCTTACAAATCATACAATAGAAAGAAATCGCAAGGAAATCAGTTTTAGGGGATTTGGAAAATTCTTATTTGTTTATGATTTGTTTAATGAATCGCAAGCAAATGATACTAACAAATATAAGAATTACTATTTGAAAGAGATTTGAATACGATTTGAAAGCAATTTGTTCATTTATTTTTCTTTTTGGGATCCTTAAGAAATGAATACACACCTAGTTAGTTACTACGGACAGAGACATCTGTACATATGTGTATATATAAGTCTCTGCTACGGAATATTCAGAAAGATATTAATCAGTATAAGATCTGCTTGTAACATTAAACTTTACAAAATGCTCTCCTTGTTCGGTATTTGATGTTACACAATACTAAAGATATATTATTTTATTAATTTTTTTCTTTTTACATTTTAAAATACTTATTTACATACTTGACCTATAAAAGAACTAATATATGTCCAATTTGATTTATTGTCTAAATGTTTATTTATAATCTTGCCATGTGTTGATCTTGTTTTCCTTTGTTGTTTTTTTTTTGCAAATTTAAATAAAAAAGTGGTGAAACTTATTTTTAAAAGTGATGTTGATTTCAGCAGAAATAAATGTCTACATCTTCGATAGCATGTGGGATAAGGTTGTCCTGAGAGAACGTTTTGTGCCGGTGATTCGGTACTGTGATTAGAAACACGGTGTGTAAGGTTGTCCTGTGAGAGAACGTTTTGTGCCGGTGATTCGGTACTGTGATTAGAAACACGGTGTGTAAGGTTGTCCTGTGAGAGAACGTTTTGTGCCGGTGATTCGGTACTGTGATTAGAAACACGGTGTGTAAGGTTGTCCTGTGAGAGAACGTTCTGTGCTGGTGATTCGGTACTGTGATTAGAAACACGGTGGGTAAGGTTGTCCTGTGAGAGAACGTTTTGTGCTGGTGATTCGGTACTGTGATTAGAAACACGGTGGGTAAGGTTGTCCTGTCAGAGAACGTTCTGTGCTGGTGATTCAATACTGTGATTAGAAACACGGTGGATAAAGTTGTCCTGTGAGAGAACGTTTTGTGCTGGTGATTCGGTACTGTGATTAGAAACACGGTGGATAAGGTTGTCCTGTGAGAGAACGTTCTGTGCTGGTGATTCGGTACTGTGATTAGAAACAAGGTGGGTAAGGTTGTCCTGTGAGAGAACGTTTTGTGCTGGTGATTCGGTACTGTGATTAGAAACACGGTGTGTAAGGTTGTCCTGTGAGAGAACGTTCTGTGCTGGTGATTCGGTACTGTGATTAGAAACACGGTGTGTAAGGTTGTCCTGTGAGAGAACGTTCTGTGCTGGTGATTCGGTACTGTGATTAGAAACACGGTGGGTAAGGTTGTCCTGTGAGAGAACGTTCTGTGCTGGTGATTCGGTACTGTGATTAGAAACAAGGTGGGTAAGGTTGTCCTGTGAGAGAACGTTATGTGCTGGTGATTCGGTACTGTGATTAGAAACACGGTGGGTAAGGTTGTCCTGTGAGAGAACGTTCTGTGCTGGTGATTCGGTACTGTGATTAGAAACACGGTGGGTAAGGTTGTCCTGTGAGTGAACGTTCTGTGCTGGTGATTCGGTACTGTGATTAGAAACACGGTGGGTAAGGTTGTCCTGTGAGAGAACGTTCTGTGCTGGTGATTCGGTACTGTGATTAGAAACACGGTGGGTAAGGTTGTCCTGTGAGAGAACGTTTTTTGATGGTGATTCGGTACTGTGATTAGAAACACGGTGGGTAAGGTTGTCCTGTCAGAGAACGTTTTGTGATGGTGATTCGGTACTGTAATTAGAAACACGGTGGGTAAGGTTGTCCTGTGAGAGAACGTTTTGTGCTGGTGATTCGGTACTGTGATTAGAAACACAGTGGGTAAGGTTGTCCTGTGAGAGAACGTTTTGTGCTGGTGATTCGGTACTGTGATAAGAAACACGGTGGGTAAGGTTGTCCTGTGAGAGAACGTCTGTGCTGGTGATTCGGTACTGTGATTAGAAACACGGTGGGTAAGGTTGTCCTGTGAGAGAACGTTTTGTGCTGCTGATTCGGTACTGTAATTAGAAACACGGTGGGTAAGGTTGTACTGTGAGAGAACGTTCTGTGCTGGTGATTCGGTACTGTAATTAGAAACACGGTGGGTAAGGTTGTCCTGTCAGAGAACGTTTTGTGCTGGTGATTCGGTACTGTGATTAGAAACACGGTGGATAAGGTTGTCCTGTGAGAGAACGTTTTGTGCTGGTGATTGGGTACTGTGATTAGAAACACGGTGGATAAGGTTGTCCTGTGAGAGAACGTTTTGTGCTGGTGATTCGGTACTGTGATTATAAACACGGTGGATAAGGTTGTCCTGTGAGAGAACGTTTTGTGCTGGTGATTCGGTACTGTGATTAGAAACACGGCGGATAAGGTTGTCCTGTGAGAGAACGTTTTGTGTTGGTGATTCGGTACTGTGATTACAAACACGGTGGGTAAGGTTGTCCTGTCAGAGAACGTTCTGTGGTGATGATTCGGTACTGTTATTAGATACACGGTGGGTAAGGTTGTCCTGTGAGAGAAAGTTTTGTGATGGTGATTCGGTACTGTAATTAGAAACACGGTGGGTAAGGTTGTCCTGTGAGAGAACGTTTTGTGCTGGTGATTCGGTACTGTGATTAGAAACACGGTGGGTAAGGTTGTCCTGTGAGAGAACGTTTTGTGCTGGTGATTCGGTACTGTGATAAGAAACACGGTGGGTAAGGTTGTCCTGTGAGAGAACGTCTGTGCTGGTGATTCGGTACTGTGATTAGAAACACGGTGGGTAAGGTTGTCCTGTGAGAGAACGTTTTGTGCTGCTGATTCGGTACTGTAATTAGAAACACGGTGGGTAAGGTTGTCCTGTGAGAGAACGTTTTGTGCTGGTGATTCGGTACTGTGATTAGAAACACGGTGGGTAAGGTTGTCCTGTGAGAGAACGTTTTTTGATGGTGATTCGGTACTGTGATTAGAAACACGGTGGGTAAGGTTGTCCTGTCAGAGAACGTTCTGTGGTGATGATTCGGTACTGTAATTAGATACACGGTGGGTAAGGTTGTCCTGTGAGAGAACGTTCTGTGGTGATGATTCGGTACTGTAATTAGATACACGGTGGGTAAGGTTGTCCTGTGAGAGAACGTTTTTTGATGGTGATTCGGTACTGTGATTAGAAACACGGTGGGTAAGGTTGTCCTGTGAGAGAACGTTTTTTGATGGTGATTCGGTACTGTGATTAGAAACACGGTGGGTAAGGTTGTCCTGTCAGAGAACGTTCTGTGGTGATGATTCGGTACTGTAATTAGATACACGGTGGGTAAGGTTGTCCTGTGAGAGAACGTTCTGTGGTGATGATTCGGTACTGTAATTAGATACACGGTGGGTAAGGTTGTCCTGTGAGAGAACGTTCTGTGGTGATGATTCGGTACTGTAATTAGATACACGGTGGGTAAGGTTGTCCTGTGAGAGAAAGTTTTGTGATGGTGATTCGGTACTGTAATTAGAAACACGGTGGGTAAGGTTGTCCTGTGAGAGAACGTTTTGTGCTGGTGATTCGGTACTGTGATTAGAAACACAGTGGGTAAGGTTGTCCTGTGAGAGAACGTTTTGTGCTGGTGATTCGGTACTGTGATAAGAAACACGGTGGGTAAGGTTGTCCTGTGAGAGAACGTCTGTGCTGGTGATTCGGTACTGTGATTAGAAACACGGTGGGTAAGGTTGTCCTGTGAGAGAACGTTTTGTGCTGCTGATTCGGTACTGTAATTAGAAACACGGTGGGTAAGGTTGTACTGTGAGAGAACGTTCTGTGCTGGTGATTCGGTACTGTAATTAGAAACACGGTGGGTAAGGTTGTCCTGTGAGAGAACGTTTTGTGCTGGTGATTCGGTACTGTGATTAGAAACACGGTGGGTAAGGTTGTCCTGTGAGAGAACGTTTTGTGCTGGTGATTGGGTACTGTGATTAGAAACACGGTGGATAAGGTTGTCCTGTGAGAGAACGTTTTGTGCTGGTGATTCGGTACTGTGATTATAAACACGGTGGATAAGGTTGTCCTGTGAGAGAACGTTTTGTGCTGGTGATTCGGTACTGTGATTAGAAACACGGCGGATAAGGTTGTCCTGTGAGAGAACGTTTTGTGCTGGTGATTCGGTACTGTGATTACAAACACGGTGGGTAAGGTTGTCCTGTCAGAGAACGTTCTGTGGTGATGATTCGGTACTGTTATTAGATACACGGTGGGTAAGGTTGTCCTGTGAGAGAAAGTTTTGTGATGGTGATTCGGTACTGTAATTAGAAACACGGTGGGTAAGGTTGTCCTGTGAGAGAACGTTTTGTGCTGGTGATTCGGTACTGTGATTAGAAACACGGTGGGTAAGGTTGTCCTGTGAGAGAACGTTTTGTGCTGGTGATTCGGTACTGTGATAAGAAACACGGTGGGTAAGGTTGTCCTGTGAGAGAACGTCTGTGCTGGTGATTCGGTACTGTGATTAGAAACACGGTGGGTAAGGTTGTCCTGTGAGAGAACGTTTTGTGCTGCTGATTCGGTACTGTAATTAGAAACACGGTGGGTAAGGTTGTCCTGTGAGAGAACGTTCTGTGCTGGTGATTCGGTACTGTGATTAGAAACACGGTGGGTAAGGTTGTCCTGTGAGAGAACGTTTTTTGATGGTGATTCGGTACTGTGATTAGAAACACGGTGGGTAAGGTTGTCCTGTCAGAGAACGTTCTGTGGTGATGATTCGGTACTGTAATTAGATACACGGTGGGTAAGGTTGTCCTGTGAGAGAAAGTTTTGTGATGGTGATTCGGTACTGTAATTAGAAACACGGTGGGTAAGGTTGTCCTGTGAGAGAACGTTTTGTGCTGGTGATTCGGTACTGTGATTAGAAACACAGTGGGTAAGGTTGTCCTGTGAGAGAACGTTTTGTGCTGGTGATTCGGTACTGTGATAAGAAACACGGTGGGTAAGGTTGTCCTGTGAGAGAACGTCTGTGCTGGTGATTCGGTACTGTGATTAGAAACACGGTGGGTAAGGTTGTCCTGTGAGAGAACGTTTTGTGCTGCTGATTCGGTACTGTGATTAGAAACACGGTGGGTAAGGTTGTACTGTGAGAGAACGTTCTGTGCTGGTGATTCGGTACTGTGATTAGAAACACAGTGGGTAAGGTTGTCCTGTGAGAAAACGTTCTGTGCTGGTGATTCGGTACTGTAATTAGAAACACGGTGGGTAAGGTTGTACTGTGAGAGAACGTTTTGTGCTGGTGATTCGGTACTGTGATTAGAAACACGGTGGGTAATGTTGTCCTGTGAGAGAACGTTTTGTGCTGGTGATTCGGTACTGTGATTAGAAACACGGTGGGTAAGGTTGTCCTGTGAGAGAACGTTTTGTGCTGGTGATTCGGTACTGTGATTAGAAACACGGTGGGTAAGGTTGTCCTGTGAGAGAACGTTTTGTGCTGGTGATTCGGTACTGTGATAAGAAACACGGTGGGTAAGGTTGTCCTGTGAGAGAACGTCTGTGCTGGTGATTCGGTACTGTGATTAGAAACACGGTGGGTAAGGTTGTCCTGTGAGAGAACGTTTTGTGCTGCTGATTCGGTACTGTAATTAGAAACACGGTGGGTAAGGTTGTACTGTGAGAGAACGTTCTGTGCTGGTGATTCGGTACTGTAATTAGAAACACGGTGGGTAAGGTTGTCCTGTGAGAGAACGTTTTGTGCTGGTGATTCGGTACTGTGATTAGAAACACGGTGGGAAAGGTTGTCCTGTGAGAGAACGTTTTGTGCTGGTGATTCGGTACTGTGATTAGAAACACGGTGGATAAGGTTGTCCTGTGAGAGAACGTTTTGTGCTGGTGATTCGGTACTGTGATTAGAAACACGGCGGATAAGGTTGTCCTGTGAGAGAACGTTTTGTGCTGGTGATTCGGTACTGTGATTACAAACACGGTGGATAAGGTTGTCCTGTGAGCAAACGTTTTGTGCTGGTGATTCGGTACTGTGATTAGAAACACGATGGGTAAGGTTGTCCTGTGAGAGAACGTTTTGTGCTGGTGATTCGGTACTGTGATTAGAAACACGATGGGTAAGGTTGTCCTGTGAGAGAACGTTTTGTGCTGGTGAATCGGTACTGTGATTAGAAACACGGTGGGTAAGGTTGTCCTGTGAGAGAACGTTTTGTGCTGGTGATTCGGTACTGTGATTAGAAACACGGTGGGTAAGGTTGTCCTGTGAGAGAACGTTCTGTGCTAATGATTCGGTACTGTGATTAGAAACACGGTGGATAAGGTTGTCCTGTGAGAGAACGTTCTGTGTTGGTGATTCGGTACTGTGATTAGAAACACGGTGGATAAGGTTGTCCTGTGAGAGAACGTTCTGTCATGGTGATTCGGTACTGTGATTAGAAAAACGGTGGGTAAGGTTGCCCTGTGAGAGAACGTTTTGTGCTGGTGATTCGGTGCTGTGATTAGAAACACGGTGGGTAAGGTTGTCGTGTGAGAGAGCGTTTTGTGCTGGTGATTCGGTACTGTGATTAGAAACACGGTTGGGAAGGTTGTCCTGTGAGAGAACGTTCTGTGCTGGTGATTCGGTACTGTGATTAGAAACACGGTGGATAAGGTTGTCCTGTGAGAGAACTTTCTGTGCTGGTGATTCGGTACTGTGATTAGAAACACGGTGGATAAGGTTTTCCTGTGAGAGAACGTTCTATGCTGGTGATTCGGTACTGTGATCAGAAACACGGTGGGTAAGGTTGTCCTGTGAGAGAACGCTCTATACTTGTGATTCGGTACTTTGATTAGAAACACGGTGGGTAAGGTTGTCCTGTGAGAGAACGTTCTATACTGGTGATTCGGTAGGTACTGTGATTAGAAACACAGTGGGTAAGGTTGTCCTGTGAGAGAACGTTCTATGCTGGTGATTCGGTACTGTGATTACAAACACGGTGTGTAAGGTTGTCCTGTGAGAGAACGTTCAATGCTGGTGATTCGGTACTGTGATTACAAACACAGTGTGTAAGGTTGTCCTGTGAGAGAACGTTCAATGCTGGTGATTCGGTACTGTGATAAGAAACACGGTGGATAAGGTTGTCCTGTGAGAGAACGTTCTATGCTGGTGATAAGGTATTGTGCTTAGAAACTCGGTGGGTAAGGTTGTCCTGTGAGAGAACGTTCTATACTGGTGATTCGGTACTTTGGTTAGAAACACGGTGGGTAAGGTTGTCCTGTGAGAGAACGTTCTATGCTGGTGATTCGGTACTGTGATTAGAAACACGGTGGGTAAGGTTGTCCTGTGAGAGAGCATTCAATACTTGTGATTCGGTACTGTGATTAGAAACACGGTGGGTAAGGTTGTTCTGTGAGAGAACGTTCTATGCTGGTGATTCGGTACTGTGATCAGAAACACGGTGGGTAAGGTTGTCCTGTGAGAGAACGCTCTATACTTGTGATTCGGTTTTTTGATTAGAAACACGGTGGGTAAGGTTGTTCTGTGAGAGATCGTTCTATACTGGTGATTCGGTAGGTACTGTGATTAGAAACACAGTGGGTAAGGTTGTCCTGTGAGAGAACGTTCTATGCTGGTGATTCGGTACTGTGATTACAAACACGGTGTGTAAGGTTGTCCTGTGAGAGAACGTTCAGTGCTGGTGATTCGGTACTGTGATAAGAAACACGGTGGATAAGGTTGTCCTGTGAGAGAACGTTCTATGCTGGTGATTAGGTATTGTGCTTAGAAACTCGGTGGGTAAGGTTGTCCTGTGAGAGAACGTTCTATACTGGTGATTCGGTACTGTGATTAGAAACACGGTGGGTAAGGTTGTCCTGTGAGAGAACGTTCTATGCTGGTGATTCGGTACTGTGATTAGAAACACGGTGGGTAAGGTTGTCCTGTGAGAGAGCATTCTATACTTGTGATTCGGTACTGTAATTAGAAACACGGTGTGTAAGGTTGTCCTGTGGGAGAATGTTCTATGCTGGTTATTCGGTACTGTTATTAGAAACACGGTGGGTAAGGTTGTCCTGTGAGAGAACGTTCTATGCTGGTGATTCGGTACTGTGATCAAAAACACGGTCGGTAAGGTTGTCCTTAGAGAGAACGTTCTATGCTGGTGATTCGGTGCTGTGATTAGAAACAAGGTGGGTAAGGTTGTCCTGTGTGAGAACGTTATATGCTGATTATTCGGTACTGTGATTAGAAACACGGTGGGTAAGGCTGTCCTGTGAGAGAACGTTCTATGCTGGTGATTCTGTAGGTACTATGATTAGAAACACAGTGGGTAAGGTTGTCCTGTGAGAGAACGTTCTATGCTGGTGATTCGGTATTGTGATTTGAATCACGGTGGGTAAGGTTGTCCTGTGAGAGAACGTTCTATGCTGGTGATTCGGTACTGTGATTACAAACACGGTGTGTAAGGTTGTCCTGTGAGAGAACGTTCAGTGCTGGTGATTCGGTACTGTGATTACAAACACGGTGTGTAAGGTTGTCCTGTGAGAGAACGTTCTATGCTGGTGATTCGGTACTGTGATTAGAAGCAGCGTGGGTAAGGTTGTCCTGTGAGAGAACGTTCAGTGCTGGTGATTCGGTACTGTGATTACAAACACGGTGTGTAAGGTTGTCCTTTGAGAGAACGTTCTATGCTGGTGATTCGGTACTGTGATTAGAAGCAGCGTGGGTAAGGTTGTCCTGTGAGAGAACGTTCTATGCTGGTGATTCGGTATTGTGATTAGAAACACGTTGGGTAAGGTTGTCCTGTGAGAGAACGTTCTATGATTCGGTACTGTGATTAGAAACACGGTGGGTAAGGTTGTCCTGTGAGATAACGTTCTTTGCTGGTGATTCGGTACTATGATTTGAAACACGGCGGTAAGGTTGTCCTGTGAGAGAACGTTCTATACTGGTGATTCGGTACTGTGATTAGAAACACGGTGGGTAAGGTTGTCCTTTGAGAGAATGTTCTATGCTGGTGATTCGGTACTCTGATTAGAAACACGGTGGGTAAGGTTGTCCTGTGAGAGAACGTTCTATACTTGTGATTCGGTATTGTGATTAGAAACACGGTGTGTAAGGTTGTCCTGTGGGAGAATGTTCTATGCTGGTTATTCGGTACTGTTATTAGAAACACGGTGGGTAAGGTTGTCCTGTGAGAGAACGTTCTATGCTGGTGATTCGGTACTGTGATTAAAAACACGGTCGGTAAGGTTGTCCTTAGAGAGAACGTTCTATGCTGGTGATTCGGTGCTGTGATTAGAAACAAGGTGGGTAAGGTTGTCCTGTGTGAGAACGTTATATGCTGATTATTCGGTACTGTGATTAGAAACACGGTGGGTAAGGCTGTCCTGTGAGAGAACGTTCTATGCTGGTGATTCTGTAGGTACTATGATTAGAAACACAGTGGGTAAGGTTGTCCTGTGAGAGAACGTTCTATGCTGGTGATTCGGTATTGTGATTTGAATCACGGTGGGTAAGGTTGTCCTGTGAGAAAACGTTCTATGCTGGTGAATCGGTACTGTGATTAGAAACACGGTGTGTAAGGTTGTCCTGTGAGAGAACGTTCTATGCTGGTGATTCGGTACTGTGATTAGAAGCAGCGTGGGTAAGGTTGTCCTGTGAGAGAACGTTCTATGCTGGTGATTCGGTATTGTGATTAAAAACACGTTGGGTAAGGTTGTCCTGTGAGAGAACGTTCTATGATTCGGTACTGTGATTAGAAACACGGTGGGTAAGGTTGTCCTGTGAGATAACGTTCTTTGCTGGTGATTCGGTACTATGATTTGAAACACGGCGGTAAGGTTGTCCTGTGAGAGAACGTTCTATACTGGTGATTCGGTACTGTGATTAGAAACACGGTGGGTAAGGTTGTCCTGTGAGAGAACGTTCTATACTGGTGATTCGGTACTGTGATTAGAAACACGGTGGGTAAGGTTGTCCTGTGAGAGAACATTCTATGATTCCGTACTGTGATTAGAAACACGGTGGGTAAGGTTGTCCTATGAGAGAACGTTCTATACTGGTGATTCGGTACTCTGATTAGAAACACGGTGGGTAAGGTTGTCCTGTGAGAGAACGTTCTATACTTGTGATTCGGTATTGTGATTAGAAACACGGTGGGTAAGGTTGTCCTGTGAGAGAACGTTCTATGATTCGGTACTGTGATTAGAAACACGGTGGGTAAGGTTGTCCTGTGAGATAACGTTCTGTGCTGGTGATTCGGTACTATGATTTGAAACACGGCGGTAAGGTTGTCCTGTGAGAGAACGTTATATACTGGTGATTCGGTACTGTGATTAGAAACACGGTGGGTAAGGTTGTCCTGTGACAGAATGTTCTAAGCTGGTGATTCGGTACTGTGATTAGAAACACGGTGGGTAAGGTTGTCCTGTGAGAGAACGTTCTATGCTAGTGATTCGGTACTGTGATTAGAAACACGGTGGGTAAGGTTGTCCTGTGAGAGAACATTCTATGATTCGGTACTGTGATTAGAAACACGGTGGGTAAGGTTGTCCTGTGAGATAACGTTCTGCACTGGTGATTCGGTACTGTGATTTGAAACACGGTGGTAAGGTTGTCCTGTGAGATAACGTTCTATACTGGTGATTCGGTACTGTGATTAGAAACACGGTGGGTAAGGTTGTCCTGTGAGATAACGTTATATGCTGGTGATTCGGTACTGTGATTAGAAACACGGTGGGTAATGTTGTCCTGTGAGAGAACGTTCTATGCTGCTGATTCGGTACTGTGATTAGAAACACGGTGGATAAGGTTGTCCTGTGAGAAAACGTCCTATACTGGTGATTCGGTACTGTGATTAGAAACACGGTGGGTAAAGTTGTCCGGTGAGAGAACGTTCTATGCTGGTGATTCGGTATTGTGATTAGAAACACGGTGGGTAAGGTTGTCCTGTGAGAGAACGTTCTATGCTGGTGATTCGGTACTGTGATTAGAAACACGGTGGGTAAGGTTGTCCTGTGAGAGAGCGTTCTATACTTGTGATTCGGTACTGTGATTAGAAACACGGTGTGTAAGGTTGTCCTGTGAGAGAACGTTCTATGCTGGTGATTCGGTACTGTGATTAGAAACACGGTGTGTAAGGTTGTCCTGTGAGAGAATGTTCTATGCTGGTGATTCAGTACTGTGATTAGAAACACGGTGGGTAAGGTTGTCCTGTTAGAGAACGTTCTATGCTGGTGATTCGGTACTGTGATTAGAAACACGGTGGGTAAGGTTGTCCTGTGAGAGAACGTTCTATGCTATTGATTCGGTACTGTGATTAGAAACACGGTCGGTAAGGTTGTCCTGTGAGAGAACGTTCTATGCTGGTGATTCGGTACTGTGATTAGAAACACGGTCGGTAAGGTTGTCCTGTGAGAGAACGTTCTATTCTGGTGATTCGGTACTGTGATTAGAAACACGGTGGGTAAGGTTGTCCTGTGAGAGAACGTTCTATGCTGGTGATTCGGTATTGTGATTAGAAACACGGTGGGTAAGGTTGTCCTGTGAGAGAACGTTCTATGCTGGTGATTCGGTACTGTGATTAGAAACACGGTGGGTAAGGTTGTCCTGTGAGAGAGCGTTCTATGCTGGTGATTCGGTACTGTGATTAGAAACACGGTGGGTAAGGTTGTGCTGTGAGAGAACGTTCTATGCTGGTGATTCGGTACTGTGATTAGAAACACGGTGGATAAGGTTGTCCTGTGAGAAAACATTCTATACTGCTGATTCGGTACTGTGATTAGAAACACGGTGGGTAAAGTTGTCCGGTGAGAGAACGTTCTATGCTGGTGATTCGGTACTGTGATTAGAAACACGGTGGGTAAGGTTGTCCTGTGAGAGAACATTCTATGCTGGTGATTCGGTACTGTGATTAGAAACACGATGGGTAAGGTTGTCCTGTGAGAGAACATTCTATGATTCGGTACTGTGATTAGAAACACGGTGGGTAAGGTTGTCCTGTGAGATAACGTTCTGCGCTGGTGATTCGGTACTGTGATTTGAAACACGGTGGTAAGGTTGTCCTGTGAGATAACGTTCTATACTGGTGATTCGGTACTGTGATTAGAAACACGGTGGGTAAGGTTGTCCTGTGAGATAACGTTCTATGCTGGTGATTCGGTACTGTGATTAGAAACACGGTGGGTAAGGTTGTGCTGTGAGAGAACGTTCTATGCTGGTGATTCGGTACTGTGATTAGAAACACGGTGGATAAGGTTGTCCTGTGAGAAAACGTTCTATACTGGTGATTCGGTACTGTGATTAGAAACACGGTGGGTAAAGTTGTCCGGTGAGAGAACGTTCTATGCTGGTGATTCGGTATTGTGATTAGAAACACGGTGGGTAAGGTTGTCCTGTGAGAGAACGTTCTATGCTGGTGATTCGGTACTGTGATTAGAAACACGGTGGGTAAGGTTGTCCTGTGAGAGAGCGTTCTATACTTGTGATCGGTACTGTGATTAGAAACACGGTGTGTAAGGTTGTCCTGTGAGAGAACGTTCTATGCTGGTGATTCGGTACTGTGATTAGAAACACGGTGTGTAAGGTTGTCCTGTGAGAGAATGTTCTATGCTTGTGATTCAGTACTGTGATTAGAAACACGGTGGGTAAGGTTGTCCTGTTAGAGAACGTTCTATGCTGGTGATTCGGTACTGTGATTAGAAACACGGTGGGTAAGGTTGTCCTGTGAGAGAACGTTCTATGCTGGTGATTCGGTACTGTGATTAGAAACACGGTCGGTAAGGTTGTCCTGTGAGAGAACGTTCTATGCTGGTGATTCGGTACTGTGATTAGAAACACGGTCGGTAAGGTTGTCCTGTGAGAGAACGTTCTATGCTGGTGATTCGGTACTGTGATTAGAAACACGGTGGGTAAGGTTGTCCTGTGAGAGAACGTTCTATGCTGGTGATTCGGTATTGTGATTAGAAACACGGTGGGTAAGGTTGTCCTGTGAGAGAACGTTCTATGCTGGTGATTCGGTACTGTGATTATAAAAACGGTCCTGGTTCTGTGCACCTATGTCCTGGTTCTGTGCCTTAACGTTTTAGTAAAAAGTGGCAAATATGCAAGATCATAGATGCAGAACATTTGTTTAATTGATATAAAATACATCTAGTATACTATATTTGGTGGATTAAATATTTCAGATGAGCAAAGTTAAGTCTACTTTGTTCATTTTATGCTTTTTAGATAAGAAAATTTGCATCTAATTTGCGGGATTAGTATGATCCTTTTACATGACCATCAAAAAACGGTGCAAAATATCCGATACCTATATAAAAAAGAAAATAGGGTATGATTGCCAATTGGACAACTATCCACCAGAAACCAAATGACGTAGGTGTAAACAACAGTTACTATAGGTCAGCGTACAACCTTTAACAATGACTCGAAAAGTAAAAATGTATAAGGTTTTGCATAAACATAGTAAGCATAAATATATAATAAAACACCTTTTGTATACTGATTTTATCATGGTAAAAATATCAGAAAATTCATCTGATAGATAGAGGGATACTTTGAACTTGCACATAAACTATAGTAGATAGTTAGATCAGAGCTGTAAATATCAAAACGGTTAACACAGTTAGATCTACAAATAAGTGAAAGTGACCGCAATCGTCAGTCGACTCATTATAGCGTCATTGTCCTTAAATGACAATTTTGACCAATGTTGGCGTTTTTATCTTATATCTTGAAAGCTATAATAGAATGAAATAGACTGAAACTTGAACAGCAAACTTGATTAGCAATACAAGATCTATAAATAAGTTAATTTGAACATGTTGAATGAAATTGTTAATTTTTCCTAAACAACAATGATATACCGAATCCTGGTCCAGCAACATTTAACAGTGACATACAAAATGTTGACCCACACAAGTTCCATTCAACACAAATATTATGTTGCAATGAATCATTTTAAATATGGTCAAAATTCTTTAATTCGAATCGTGACTTGTCAATTTGTAACTGTGTGATTTATCAATTTGTATATTGATGTTTTGTAACTTGTCGATTCGTGAAATGTCGATTTGTAAAATTGTCTATTTGTATATTGCTGTTTTTTAACATGTCGATTCGTAAATTGTCAATTTGTGAAATGTCATCGTTGTATTATGCTAACGATCAATATGACGACAGATGGCGCCCGGTCTCTTCTTATGTGTATAAGCCACCTGTGGGAATGTGCACCGCCTTATTGAATATATACCAAAGTAATTTAAATCAATTCTGTACACCACAAACATATAAAAGAAAACAAATAGATAAATGCATTTGTTTGTATGACATGTATACCAGGGACTTATGGAAAGCCAACAGGGTCACAATTCTTAATTCGTAACTTGTCAATTCGTAACTTGTAGTTGTGCAATTTCATAATTCGTAATGCGTAAATTGTCAGTTTGTAACTTGTACATGTTGTATATTTGTAATTTTAAAACTGTTAATTCGTAAATTGTCAATTTGTAACTTGTAACTAGGTGATTTCAAAATTCTTTATTGGTAAATTGTCAATTTGGATATTGATGCTTTGTATTAAACTTGTAACTTGTCGATTCGTGAAATGTGGATGTGTGAAATGTCAAAGTGTTTAATGTTGTCGTTGTTGTTTTATGCTTGAATATGCACTATTTTGTAATAAGTTTTAAAGGAACCAGAAAACTAAACGAGGACCTAAAATGGACTACCAATATTTCAAACGTAGCCAAGAAGGCAAATTAACACTAGGATTCCTGATAAGAAATTTGAGATATTGTTTATCGGAATGCAGGAAAACCGCATATATTTCAATGGTCAAGTCACTGATGGGATATGATATGGTCAATAGTATGGGACCAGTACACATCTACAAACATCAATAAGCTTGATAGAATACAGCAACCACCCCTGCGAGATTTATAACAGGAAACAAATCCAGAGAACACGGTTGGTTGCGTCTCAAGCACGCTCATCAAACTGATACTACAAGACAAACAGACAAGACGCTCAAGCCAGAAGCTAATATTTCTGTACGAGGTGGTCCAGGGGCTGGTTTCTCAGTGCTATGGAACAAGACAATTTAAAAAAAAGCTCGTTCAAAAAGAACACTGAATTGCTGCAAAGGGCCCGATTTAACAATAATCATAAACTTGAGAATGGGAATGGGGAATTTGTCAAAGAGACAACAACCCAACCATAGATCAGACAATATTTGAAGGCCACCAATATGGGTCTTCCATGCAGCGAGAAACTCCCATACCCGGAGGAGTCCTTCAACTAGCCCCTAAAACAAATATGAATACTAGTTCAGTGATAATGGACGTCATACTAAACTCCGAATTATACACACGAAACTATAATTAAAAATCATACAAGACTTACAAAGGCCAGTGGTTCCTGCGGCGAGGTTACACATTTTTTCGGAGATCTCAATCCCCCCTTTTTAAACACCCACTTTTAACCAACGTGACGCCCTATCCCTTTGACTTGTCCAAGAAAATATCTCGCCATCTCGCCTTTTGCATGACAGAGGCAATTATCTCTAATATGCTTATACTAATTTTATTTCTCCATGAAAATATTTGCAAATGATTTGTGGCTTGGCCCAGGGGTATGTATTGGGTAATTTTGAGAGTAAAATGGCAGCCAGGGATCCTGACTGACTAATCGATAGAAGAGAAAGAAGAATACAACATGGTTTGGGAATTGGATATTATGATTATATTGTTACAAATTCATTACAAATGAGTTTTAAAAATCATATATGACATGCAAATTTCAAAATGATATGGTTATACCGAAACCTGGTCCAGCAACATTTATCAGTGACATACACAATTTTGACCTACACAAGTTCCAAAAATTCTGCTGAAATGATTCATTTTAAATGCCAGTTGCAGCCGTTAGTCTGTTTATTTATATAATATGTGAATTCAATGACATCTAAAACCCACTAAACATAGAAATAGACAGATTATTGCAACTTCGAGACTCCAAATCATAGACAGAATGACAAGAATTCACAATTATAGGTACTTAGGATGCAATACCGTCTTTCCCTAAAACATAGACAGAATGACCAGCATTCACAATTATAGGTACTTAGGGTGCAATACCGTCTTTCCCCAAATCATAGACAGAATTATCAGCATTCACAATAATAGGTACTACGAATGCAATACGGTCATTCCCTAAAACATAGACAGAATGACCAGCATTCACAATTATAGGTACTTAGGGTGCAATACCGTCTTTCCCCAAATCATAGACAGAATTATCAGCATTCACAATTATAGGTACGTAGGGTGCTATGCCGTCTTTCCCCAAAACATAGACCGACTGAACAGCATTCACAATTATAGGTACTAAGGGTGCAATACGACCTTTCCCCAGAACATAGACAGAATGACTAGCATTCACAATTATAACTACTTAGGGTGCAATACGCTCTTTCCCTAAAACATAGACAGAATGACCAGCATTCACAATTATAGGTACTAAGGGTGAATTACGACCTTTCCCCAGAACATAAACAGAATGACTAGCATTCACAATTATAGGTACTTGGGGTGCAATACTATCTTTTCCCAAATCATAGAAAGAATGACCAGCATTCACAATTATAGGTACTTGAGTGCAATACCATCTTTCCCCAAATCATAGAAAGAATGACCAGCATTCACAATTATAGGTACTTGGGGTGCAATACCATATTTCCCCAAATCGAAGACAGAATGACCAGCATTCACAATTATAGGTACTTAGGGTGCAATACGGTCTTCCTCTAAAACATAGACAGAATGACCAGCATTCACAATAATAGGTACTTTGGTTGCAATACGGTCTTCCCCCAAATCATAGACAGAATGACTAGCATTCACAATTAAGTTGCAATACGGTATTTCCCCAAAACATAGACAGAATGACCAGCATTCACAATTATAGGTACTTAGGGTGCAATACCCTCTTGCCCTAAAACATAGACAGAATGACCAGCATTCACACTTAAAGGGTACTAAGGGTGCAATACCGTCTTTCCTTAAAACATAGACAGAATTACCAGCATTCACACTTATAGGATACTTAGGGTGCAATACGGTCTTTCTCCAAAACATAGACAGAATGACCAGCATTCACAAATATAGATATTTAGAGTGCAATACGGTTTTTCCCTAAAACATAGACAGAACGACTAGGATTCACAATTATAGGTACTTACGGTGCACTACCGTCTTTCCCTCAAACATAGACAGAATGACTAGCATTCACAATTATAGGGTACTTAGTATGCAATACGGTCTTTCCCTAAAACATAGATAGAAATACCAGCTTCCACACTTATAGGGTACTTAGGGTGCAATACAGTCTTTCCCTAAGACATAGACAGAATGACCAGCATTCACAATTATAGATACTTAGGGTGCAATACCGTCTTTCCCCAAATCATAGACAATATGACCAGCATTCACAATTATAGGTACTTAGGGTGCAATACCGTCTTTCCCAAACACATAGACAGAATGACCAGCATTCACAATTATACATATTAGGGTGCAATACGGTCTTTCCCTAAATCATAGACAAAATGACCAACATTCACAATTATAGGTACTTAGGGTGCAATACAGTCTTTTCCTAAATCACAGACAGAATGACCAACATTTACAATTACAGGTACTTAGGGTGCAATACGGTCTTTCCCTAAATCATAGACAGAATGACCAACATTCAAAACTATGAGTACTTAGGTTGCAATACGGTCTTTACCTAAATCATAGACAGAATGACCAACATTCACAATTATAGGTACTTAGGTGCAATACGGTCTTTCCCAAAATCATAGACAATGACCAGCATTCACAATTATAGATACTTAGGGTGCAATACCGTCTTTCCCAAACACATAGACAGAATGACCAGCATTAACAATTATAGGTACTTAGGGTGCAATACCGTCTTTCCCCAAATCATAGACAAAATGACCAGCATTCACAATTATAGGTACTTAGGGTGCAATACCGTCTTTCCCAAACACATAGACAGAATGACCAGCATTCATAATTATACATATTTAGGGTGCAATACGGTCTTTCCCTAAATCATAGACAAAATGACCAACATTCACAATTATAGGTACTTAGGGTGCAATACGGTCTTTTCCCAAATCATAGACAGAATGACCAACATTTACAATTACAGGTACTTAGGGTGCAATACGGTCTTTCCCTAAATCATAGACAGAATGACCAACATTCACAACTATGGGTACTTAGGTTGCAATACGGTCTTTCCCTAAATCATAGACAGAATGACCAACATTCACAATTATAGGTACTTAGGTGCAATACGGTCTTTCCCTTAATCATAGCCATAATGACCAGCATTCACATATATAGGTACTTAGGGTGCAATATGGTATTTCCCTTAAACATAGACAGAATGACCAGCATTTACATATATAGGTACTAAGGGTTCAATACCATCTTTCCCCAAAACATATACAGAATGACCAGCATTCACAATTATAGGTATTTAGGTTGCAATACGGTCTTTCCCCAAAACATAGACAGAATGACCAGCATTCACATGTATAGGTATTTAGGGTGCAATACCGTCTTTCCCCAAATCATATACAGAATGACCAGCATTCACAATAATAGGTATTTAGGTTGCAATACGGTCTTTCCCCAAAACATAGAAAGAATGACCAGTATTCACAATTATAGGTACTTAGGGTGCAATACAGTCTTTCCCAAAATCATAAACAGAATGACCAGTATTCACACTTATATGTACTTAGGGTGCAATACCGTCTTTCCCCAAATCATAGACAGAATGACCAGTATTCACAATTATAGGTACTAAGGGTGCAATACCATTATTTCCCAAAACATAGAAAAATGACCAGCATTCACAATTATAGTTACTTAGGGGGCAATACGGTCTTCTCCAAATGACAGACAGAATGACCAGCATTCACAAATATGGGTACTTAGGGTGCAATACGGTCTTTAATCAAAACATAGACAGAATGACCAGCTTTCGCAATTATAGGTACTTAGGGTGCAATACGGTCTTTCCCTAAAACATAGACAGAATGACCAGCATTAACAATTATAGGTACGTAGGGTGCAATACCGTCTTTCCCTAAAACATAGACAGAATGACCAACATTCACAATTATAGGTACTAAGGGTGCAATACCGTCTTTCCTTAAAACGTAGATAGAATGACCAGCATTAACAATTATAGGTACTTAAGGTGCAATACCGTCTTTCCGTAAAACATAGACAGAATGACCAACATTCACAATGATGGGTACTTAGGGTGCAATACCGTCTTTCCCCACAACATAGACAGAATGACCAGCATTCACAATTATAGGTACTAAGGGTGCAATACCGTCTTTCATTAAAACGTAGACAGAATGACCAGCATTCACAATTATAGGTACTTATGTTGTAATACGGTCTTTCCCCACAACATAGACAGAATGACCAGCATTCACAATTATAGGTACTTATGTTGTAATACGGTCTTTCCCCGCAACATAAACATAATGACCAGCATTCACAATTATAGGTACTAAGGGTGCAATACCGTCTTTCCTTAAACGTAGACAGAATGACCAGCATTAACAATTATAGGTACTTAGGGTGCAATACAGTCTTTCCCTAAAACATAGACAGAATGACCAGCATTCACAATTATAGGTACTTAGCGTGCAGTACAGTCTTTCTCCAAAACATAGACAGAATGACCAGCATTCACAATTATAGATACTTAGGGTGCAATACGGTCTTTCCCTAAAACATAGACAGAATGACCAGCATTCACAATTATAGGTACTAAGGGTGCAATACGGTCTTTCCCTAAAACATAGACAGAATGACCAGCATTCACAATTATAGGTACTAAGGGTGCAATACCGTCTTTCCCTAAAACGTAGACAGAATGACCAGCATTCCCAATTATAGAAACTTAGGGTGCAATACGGTCTTTCCCTAAAACATAGACAGAATGACCAGCATTAACAGTTATAGGTACTTAGGGTGCAATACCGTCTTTCCCTAAAACATAGACAGAATGACCAACATTCACAATTATAGGTACTAAGGGTGCAATACCGTCTTTCCTTAAAACGTAGACAGAATGACCAGCGTTAACAATTATAGGTACTAAGGGTGCAATACCGTCTTTCCGTAAAACATAGACAGAATGACCAGCATTCACAATTATAGGGTACTTAGGGTGCAATACCATCTTTCCCCAAGACATAGAAAGAATGACCAGCATTCACAATTATAGTTACTCAGGGTGCAATACGGTCTTCCTCAAATCATAGACAGAATGACCAGCATTCACAAATATGGGTACTTAGGGTGCAATAGGTCTTTCATCAAAACATAGACAGAATGACTAGCTTTCGCAATTATAGGTACTTAGGGTGCAATATAGTCTTTTCCAAATCATAGACAGAATGACCAGCATTAACAATTATAGGTACTTAGGGTGCAATACGGTCTTTCCCTAAAACATAGACAGAATGACCAGCATTAACAATTATAGGTACTTAGGGTGCAATACGGTCTTTCCCTAAAACATAGACAGAATGACCAGCATTCACAATTATAGGTACTTAGCGTGCAGTACAGTCTTTCTCCAAAACATAGACAGAATGACCAGCATTCACAATTATAGATACTTAGTAGCCTGGTGCATATGTAGTGTAACGTTCAGTTAGACGTCACGATTTTTGCATAATGTCTAAGATTTTAAAACGCTATTTTAGTTATTTTCCTCTTTAAATATGTTTACGAAAATTATACCAATCGAAAGAGAATCATTTGTAGATTAATTTCATCTGTTTTTTTATTCAACATTTGTACATTAACACTTACCCTCCGAATGTTGAAACTCGGCGACGTTTCCGATATTTATACGCGGTATGATAGTTGGACAGCGTAAATTTAGAGCGATGTTGAGTTCTGACTAAATTTGCCACCTTCGCCCGTTTGTTTACACATTTAAAATTAACATAAAATGAAAGCGCGTATTTTAAGCTTTATTTTCGTATAACTTTCTTGAAGATATTATAGCTGTATCAAAATTTTAAATTTAAAAAACAATTTCGTTTAAAATTTTCAATATTAATTTTATAAAAGTAATTGATAAAAGTTATACGTGTAAACAATTTAAAACTAGCTCTTTCCAAACAGTAACTAGTCAAAAGATGCGAAACTAAGGCGATACTGACTTTACTTCGTTGAAAAAAGGTCACGACCTTCAAAATTTTCTGAAAGTCGATAACGTTCCAGATAAAAATGAATTCGATTTCTGTAGCCGCAGCGCAAATAAATGGCGTGTTTAAATCAGTAGAAGACGCGTGTAAACGTGAAAACATAGGTAATTTAGCACAGTAATATACGGATAAATGTTTCTTTGCTAAAATAAAGAACTTACGGATAACGGTAACATGAATGAACTACGTGAACTATTGATAAACAATACGAAAATCAAGTTTCACTTTCGATTTTACGCAATCCTCTTATGAAGAACTGATATAAAATAAATATAGTTTCCTAACATCAAATAAACTAGATATTTGTAATGAAACGTGATTAATTATTCGGAAAAAAAAACTTCCCACACTGTCGCATAAATTCAAGAAAAAAAGTGATCTAATTTTTATATAATAATGAAATAAAAGGCAATAGAGGGGCTATTTTCAGAAAATGTCAAAATGCAGATTTTTGCACCTTTTTAAATACCATTTTAGCCTAATATCAAAAAAAAATTTCACAACCTAAACATCAAAATATATACTTCAAATAATGCCTAATTATATGTTGAAATTATTTTTTTTCTTGAAATTGTCATTATCATGAAGTTGCTGCAACCAAAAAGTAGACATTTTCCAATTTTCATGCCTGATTTCATCATAAATTCCTAAAAAAAAAAATGGCTGCATGTTTCCATAGCAACCGTTCAACAATCTTAGCTGCCTATTATATAAAAGAATAAAGCAGTTCTGAGACATACATGAATCACCCCCTGCCTGGATCTTACAAATAGCTGTACTTAAATCACATGCACATATGAATAAAGGAGATGTGAGGTTATGTAAGTTAAATCACATGTACATATGAATAAAGGAGATGTGAGGATATGTAAGTTAAATCACATGTTCATATGAAAAAAGGAGATGTGAGGATATGTAAGTTAAATCACATGCACATATGAATAAAGGAGATGTGAGGTTATGCAAATTGCAATGAGACAGCAACCGGTCTGCAAACACAACCAAAATCATATAGAGGTCCACATAGCTATTTAAATACAATATGGCCAGCTCTAAATCCTCCAGTCTATATAAGTTTGGATTATTATTAAACAGAAACAATAAAAAAACATACTACTACAAGATATATACCATATTAAATCATGCTATATATGGAGTAAACAATAAAATACTGTATCATAGAAAGCTCTGGCAAACAGGGCTCGACTTTACCGTTTGTCCGGTACAAGTGGACGTCGTCAAAGTTCTTACCTGGCTTAATATGAAACCAGGATGTATTAAACTCTAAATGTATTAATTTTCCGGAAGACAAATACTGCTTCGACATCAAAAGCAGTTAACACTGTCTATACTCCTTGTCGAGGATTCGAACCTCGATTTATCATCAAAGATGGGTGTAATTGCCAATTATACTAACAAGGATTGTGTATATAGATTATATTAGTGTTAACATATATAGAAAACTAGAACACACCCGCGAAATCGCGGGCATATACAACTTGTAAACTGTTGTAGGATGAATTTTTGTAAAAGATAATATGACTTAATTCTATACTATAATGAAATGCTTCACTGAGAGAAGCCTGATACAACCGCAGTTGGTGCAAATTTGGATCCAAAATTCAAGCTTGATACTGTCTGAATTTGGATTGTGATCAAATTTTTGACATAATATAGGTTTCTGACACAAACTAAATGTGGTCAAAGTTCTTAAAAATCTATTGCGCAATACTGTGCATCTAAAGATTTTTTTTTTTAATTTTTCAAAAATTTTGAATAAAACAAATATAAAACCCCTTTATACCCCCTTTTTTGGAGCAATTACACCCAATCTCAATACCTTTATACCTTTATACCTTTATCTTCGGGTCGTTACATAAGCCAAAGACTTCTACTGACCCCTCATCTTAGATTGTCGTATATGATTTCTCATCTCATGATAATATATTTATATATAATACTAGAACACACCCGTGATATCGCGGGTCCGTGACTGAATTAAAGTATATAACTATGCGCAAGCCTTATTTTAGTATTAGTACTGTCATCTGATAAAGTCATGCCGATTGTAAGATACACAATTTTCTCTGCTTTCAAATTTTTCTGTTTGAACCCGTCGAACTGGAACTTATCATTTATTGGTAATATTAATTATTTGGAAAACAAAAGGTCATGGAATGGAGTATTTTTTAATCAACAGCATTGTCCTATATTAGTTATAAATAAAGTTGAATTCTTTGATTCGCTGTTTTACGTCATGCCAGCTAACAAATTGAAACTTTCCAGATTTTTAGTATTCGTATTGTTATCTTAGAAAGTCTTACGGATTAAAATACTACAATAGGTAACAATTTGACAATTAAGTAGTGTCAACCCTGTGATTATGACCCGTGTATATAGCATATTAATCCTGAGTACACCGTTTGGTGGTGCGCCTGTCATATGCGGAATGTACAGATAAGGTAATAGGTAACAGGTGATTATACTATTGGTATCGGTATCGGACTCGACCCGGAACTTCCTAATTATTGGCAATATTAATTACGTGGAAAACAAAAGGGCCTGGAGTGGTGTAATTATTAATCTACACCTTTGTACTATATTAGTCGTATATAAAGTTGAATTCTTTGATTCATCGTTTTTACGTGATGACTGCTGACAAATTGGACCTCGTAATTTTAGTATTATAGATATTACACTTATCAATAAAATACTTATTAAGTGTGCGCAGCTGAAACACTAACACGAACATATGAATTTATATGGGTTCCAATTTTCGCCATTTAATGCAGACTTAAAATTGTTCAGAGTCTTTGCCGTCACTGTTAAATCTGATAGGTTATTCCACTCATCCACTACTCTAATTGAAAAAAGTATTTAGTCTATGTGTGGTCAATCCCAGCCTTTCCATTGTAGTATGGAACCTTGTAGTATAATTTAAGAGAGACCCTAACACTTAAACACAAGTTATTGTCTGTAAACTAGAAAAGTGCTTGTTTTTACCCCTTTTTTAATTATCGTTTTTTGATATGTTCATGGTGTTTTTCGTTCATTTTTTGTTCATAAACTAGACCGTTAGTTTTTTCGTTTGAATTGTTTTACATTTGTCATTTCGGGACACTTTTATAGCTGATTATGCAATATGGGCTTTGCTCATTGTTGAAGGCCGTACGGTGACCTAACGTTGTTAATTTGCTGCATGAATTGCCAAGAATGTGAACAATTCTTTACACAGGAGCGTATAAATTCTATCTAAATTTAGCCTCAAGTAGGCCTCTTTTTTTCTTAGATGGACAATTTTAACACTTAACACTTATAATGCTTCTAGTATGACCAAATATTGCCTTGCTCCATGAACAGTACAAACTTAACCAGACAATTTCCCATTTTAATAGATTATGTCTACAGAAAAACCCAAGTGATATAAAAGGCCACGACTTGACAATTTTGAAGTAAAATCAAAACCTTTAAATTTTTTTCTGTTCTTTACACTACTATTCACATTCATAATTTAAAGAACCACACTGATTCCCACAACAAAAATACCGAATATCATATTTGTTGAGTTTTTGGTGGATTGATAATTTAGCATATCGATGGTTTTCCAATGGGTCCTAAATGTGCACCACTACTAGCCAACTTGTACTCATATGAAGCAGATATATACAGAACCATCTTAAAGATAAAAACAGTTCTTTAATTTCACTTTAAGATATAAAGATGATGTTCTGTCACTCAATAACCCAAATCTCAATGAATGCGAGACAACTCAATTGTGTATGCCCCCGTCATTGCGGAGGGGGCATTAAGTTTTACCCTTGTCCAACTGTACCTCCGTCCGTCCGTCCCAAAATTGGTTTCCGTTCCTTTACTTCAGTTTGCCTCTACCAAATGTTATGAAACTTATACACAATGCTTATTACCACACAAAACAGATCGAGTTAAAATTTGGTGGCATCACTTTTATTGTTCGAAAGTTATGTCCCTTTTCAATGGAAAAAATGCTGAATTTTTAGTTTCCGTTCTCTAACTTTAATTTGCCTCAACCAAATATAATGAAACTTATACACAATGTTTATTACCACAAAACACAGATCAAATTTGAAGTTTGATGGCGTCACTTTCACCGTTCTAGAGTAACGTACCTTTACAAATAAAAACAAATGCTGAATTTTTCGTTTCCGTTCTCTCACTGTAGTTTGTCTCGACCAAATGTTACGAAACTTATCCACAATGTTTATTTACACAAAACACAGATCAACTTTGAATTTTGGTGGCGTCACTTTCACCGTTCTAAAGTTATGCCCCTTTACAAATTTCAAAATAGCTGAAATATTCTTGAAGGCATTTTATACATTTGCTTATGTTTTGTTCGATGATTTAGAATATCTGCTGTCTGGGCAATTGTTTGATTTGGGAGTTGTAAAATATTTAATGATATTTTGTCGCCACAAAGGAATCTTTATTTTCATCAGGTCTTCATCTTTAAATGAATGTTTCTACTGATAAACATAGGGTTACAAAAGTATATTCCTTTCATTGTTTGAACAATAGCTTCTAGCTCCCGGTTGTTAGTACTTTGTGCTGCTGAGTCTAGTTTTTTATGTTGCATTTTGTAAACTGTTGTTTGTCTTTTGGTTGCATTATTTTTGCCATGACGTTGTCATCTTATCAGTTTGAATATGACTTTGGTATCTTTCACCTCGGTTCTGATTTTGCTCTTTAACTTTGTATTTATTTGGCTTTTTAATTATTTTGATTTGAGCGTCACTGATGAGTCTTATGTAGATGAAACGCGCGTCTGGCGTATAAAATTATAATCCTGGTACTTTTGATAACTATTTGTGAATGACTGGACTGTCAAACTCACCGTGTTGATGCTGCTTTAATTTTATTGCACAAAGAATAAGAACAAGAACATGTTAAGGGTATAAGTAGTAGATCTGTTTTATAAACATGTATACAAGTAGAAGATACAACTAAAACACAAATAGCGCTTCAGTAATCACATCAACAAGAAACACAATGGTATCATAACAAATTTAATTGGTAAATTACAAAGTCACTAGGTGTCTAAAATAAAACAGTTGTGCTAATGCAAACAGTTTGAAGGTAAAATGTATAAGCATTGAAAAAGGTTGACAAATTTATGACAAATCAGGCTGAGGATTTTTTTATACACGTATGGAGTGATTGAGTACAAGGAGAAAATTATCAAGCATGAAATCATTGTTGCAAAACAATTTCTGACAAAATCTAATCACTATTAAATATTATAGAATATATTAACATGTTCACAAAAAATAAATGGAAATAGTTAATAATGGAATAAAGGAATAAGTTAAAGACAATAAATTAACTATGAAACACTGTTCCATGTTAGGGGAGAGTTGAGGGCTCACAAATATTTTTAACCCCGCCACATTCTGTATGTGCCTGTCCCAAGTCAGGAGCCTGTAGTTCAGTGGTTGTCGTTGGTTCAAGTCTGTTATATTTGTTTTTCATAAATGTTTATGTCATAAATAAGGCCGTTAGTTTTCTCAATTGAATTGTTTCATATTTTTCATGTCGGGGCCTTTTATAGCCGACTATACGGTATGGGTTTTTCTCATTGTTGAAGCCTGTACAGTTGCCTATAATTGCTTACCTCCTTTTCATTTGAACTTTGGTGGATAGTTGTTTAATTGACAATCATATCATATCTCCTTATTTTTATATACAAATTTTGATATTGGCGATGAAAGGAAAAGGGGTTAAATTTTGTAAAACTGACAATGAATATTGAAATTTAAATTTTACACACTCGACTCCTTCAAATTATTAACAGACAAACATCATAAAAGAAAACTCATTAAAGATTCCAGGCTTATCATTTTGAGCGTCATTATATTTTTCGTTTACAAAAAAGTAAAATATCAGAAATACAAGGAAAATTCAAAACGAAAAATTCCCTTATCAAATGGCAAAATCAAAAGGTCAAACACATCAAACGAATGGGAAGTCATATTCCTGACTTGGTTCAGGCATTTCCTTATGTAGAAAATGGTGAAGTAAACCTGGTTTTATAGTTAGCTTTACCTCTCACTTGTATGACAGTCGCATAAAATTCCATTATATTGACAACAATGTGTGAACAAAACAAACAGACATGATAGATAAAATATTCAAATGTAAAAAAATAGGGGTACAGCAGTCAACATTGTGTTATAATCTTAATCACTATAAAAGAAGACAAATATGTCAACAAAGAAATTAAAATGGCATATAGACCAAAGCGCATAGGTAAAAATATACAAGAATACAAAAATGACCATAGCAAAATAACACAATGGCGGGATGTTTAAGTACTGAGCCACACCAAAAGATCCCAAAAGGGTATTACAAAAAAGGGCTAAACAGTAAAAGTAATTTACGAAGACAAAAAAAAGGAACACTACAACACATATTGAGGATGATAAACAACGTCAGTGACTAAAATTTATACTTCAAGACCATCATCTATTATTTGTGCAGTCAAATATGTATCAACAAGGTCTTGGTATCGTCTGAAGAACTTAAGCAAAAGACTCATCAGTGACGATCGAAAAACAAAATATTAAAAAGGCAAGCAGGAAGTTGTGAAGCATTGCGCTAAAACACCACCAAACAACATATGGTGCAGATAGTCTGACTTGAAAAAGGCCAAACATTTGCTTGGTAGTAGGTTATCAAATGTTTTTTGACATTTGATATGCTCTCAACTATTTGAAAATATAATATAACCAAACAATTATCACTGATCTGTTTGGATTTCAAATCCTTTTTTCTGATGGATTAAAGATAAGTTCATTTGACAGAACAGATGCGTTATGTCAAAAACATTCGTTATGTTAGCAACAACTATATTTACATAATAACAGCATATCATTGCATTTTTGTTCAAAACTATATTTATGAAGAGGCATTTTTATTTACAAATGTACAAATAAAAGTAGCTGTTTGATAAACACAATATACAACAAGTTAATGTCAAAAATACAAAAACATCCTTAGGACAAGATTCTGTCACTGAATTAGTTATTTCATATGTACATACTTTATTATTCATTAGGCTTAAAATATAGACCTAAATTGACTATTAAGGTAACATTTAACAGCTTTAAGAGATTAACATACACAATTATGACTGAAATGAAATTAATAATAAGCTAATTACAGCTATGTAGGGTATTCAAAATTTATCAAAATAGTACATATAGTATAGTGTATCAAGTTATGACATTTCCTTTACGTTGCACTTTGTAAATACAGCTGTTTCACAAACATCACATCTTTTGGGATATCTACTAGTGATAGATGTTTTGTTTACCTACTGGTGGCCAGATATGATACTATGTTGCATCTTGGAAACTTTACCAGTATTAATTCACATGGATAGTGGCCAAATTAAATTCTGAGAAGGACCAAATGTTAAGTGAGAGGAAATACATAATTTCAGTATACATGTAGGTTTAAATTATTGGAAGTGTGAGGCATATAAATGTTGAAAATTTGCCGCACAGCCATATGTTTTGACCTTTGAAAAACAGTAGTGCATATGAACTTTCCAATTAGTGGTTCCAAATAATTATATTAAGATACATTAAACTTTTTTTGTATAAATATAAAATATGTCATGACTGCTTCAAAGTTATCATATCTGTTATGGAACGAACACTCGTAGGGGGATATGTGTTTAGGAATGAATACTCGTAAAAGGGGTACATATTTTATCTTTTTCCTTGCCAAGCATGACACTCACACATGAAATATGTTTAATATAAAAGGTTGTTATCACTAGTATATTGTTATTCATTCACTTTAATGGTTTAAGTGACCAAATCATTGAACATTAGATTGACAATAGATCCTTGAATTCATTGTTTACTGGTGTTTGTCCTAGCTGTTTTTAAGTTGTGCTGTAAAGTTTTTCTTCTAAAGGAATTACTTTTATTTTATTTCAAGCATTGACGAAGGATTGAGATATCTGTGCTCGTAACTAATGTCTTTTCTATTTGATCTGCTAGATCTCCATAAACTTGGTCTTTACGTAGAGCTTTTAGAAATTCAATAAATCCCTGTTCCTTTTTACGTAAAAGCATGTCAATCAACGTCCTATTCTTCTCCTGTGGTGTTTTACCAGATTCTATCTTTTTCCCATCGTCATTTGACATCACTTGTTTTGATATTAGATGATCTACTATGCTTTCATGTTGTATATCAGTGATGATGTTGAGATAATTCTTCTGTATACGAACTTTCCAGTCTGATAAACCTACAAAATATGAGGAACTTTTTTTTCTTAAGTGTTATTGACCTTTCATGATAAAAAACATAAAAATTATTAACTTTTTGGAATATATTACATAATGTCAAATATCTCGTCCTTTTTCTAAAAAAGTTCATCGGAAGATACCAAGACCTTGTTGATAAATATTCCGTATCAACTACACAAATAATATATGATAATCTAGGTACTGAAGTTGTTTATCATCTTAATTACGTGTTATAGGTTTTTTTTGTCTTAGTAAATTATTAACGTTTACTGTTTGGTCCATTATTTGGTAATATCTTTAGGTGTGACTGTACTTGTACATCCAGGCATTGTCTTAGTAAATTATTAATGTTTACTGTTTGGTCCATTATTTGGTAATATCTTTAGACGTGACTGTATTTGTACATCCAGGCATAGTGGTGTTGTGCTTTGTTTGGTAATATCTTTCTTGACATCTTTGTTTGTTTTTATAGTGATTGAAATTATATGACAAAGTTGACTGCTGTTTTTATATTGATTGAAATTATATGACAAAGTTGACTGCTGTTTTTATATTGATTGAAATTATATGACAAAATTGACTGCTGTTTCCCCATTTTCTACATTTGTATCTATTATGTCTTGTTCGTTTTGTTCACAAATTGTTTTTAGTTTAAACATATTTATTTATAGTTGATTGTGAAATAAGTTTTGCAACTTATATTAATCCCTTTCCACTTTGCGGGCGCGAGTGCTGCCTTGTAGAGGCATTAGCCTGCTCTGTTTTAAATCTACAAGGGTGTCTTTAACATACGAGAGATATGGCTCTCTTAACACGGGTCAGCCATTTATCGTCCCCTTTCGACGGACTATCATCGTTTCCTCAAGACCATACTCGCAAATGGTGTCAAGGGAGAGCCGAAAATTCAGTCCCTGAAATTTTCATCCCAAACGGGAATCGAACAAAGAACCTTTGTGTTAGTAGTCCGATGCACTAACCACTACACCACGGCTCTTTTATGTGAGAGGTTTAGCTAGCTTTAGAACAAGGTTTAATCAATCATTTTCGTTATAAGGAAACGTCTGTATCAAGTCAGGAATAACACAGTTGTTTTCCAATCGCTTGATTTGTTTGAGCTTATGATTTTGACAATTGTTAAGGGACTTGATGTTTTGGATTTTCTCTGGAGTTCAGGAGTTTTCACAAGTAAAAATTTTATAGTCATGTGCAATGTCTTTAATATATTCAATATAATGTCTAACGAATAATCTAAATGTTCACATGGAATGTTAGGTCAATAGATCTTATGTTTCTTCAAGAAAATTGTACATATTGCATAATTTAGATTTATAATAAAATTAAGAATGGAAATGGGGAATGTGTCAAAAAGACAACAACATTATAAGTCTGCTTTGAAATTATCACACACATAACATTTTTAAGAGAGATTGTAATCATACATAGACAGAAGATTGGAAATGGAAAATGTGTGAAAGAGACAACAACCCGACAAAGAACAGAAAACAGCCTTATGCTACCAATGGGTTTTCAACAAGAAGAAAATAAACTAGTTCAGCAAAATCAAAGCCACACTAAAATTCGAAACATGAATAAACCAAAATTAGAAAATACACACGACTAGAGGTTCATGACTTAGCACATGTGCATAAATGAGGCAGGGTTACACATTTTTTTGTGATATCAATAATTTAATTTTGGATGTAAAGTGTCTTCTGCTTGGCTGACGTTATTTTGTTATCAGCCCATAGACATAATTTAGTCATGTGACCGTGACATCATCAACGTTTTTCCATGGTTTTCTATGGTTTAAATGAAATTTAGAATGAAATTATAAGAAATGACTGTGATATGTTTTCTGTCTATTCGAAATAACATAAAAACATGTGGTGCACACTGTTAAATAACCCGCTACGCGAGTTATTCAGTGTGCATCAAAATTTTTATGTTATTTCTTCATAGACAGAAAAAAATATTACAGTCATTCCTTAATTGGTATACTAGTTTTGTGACTTGCCAAGCGTGGTATCTTTGATGAGCATTACAGTACCAGACAAATACCAGCCAATGTTAGGTAACAATGATATCAGCCATTGTTAGGTAACTATGATCTCAGCCACTGTTTGGTAACTATGATCTCAGCCATTGTTAGGTAACTATGATCTCAGCCATTGTTAGGTAACTATGATCTCAGCCATTGTTAGGTAACTTTGATCTCAGCCATTGTTAGGTAACTATGATCTCAGCCATTGTTAGGTAACTATGATCTCAGCCAATGTTAGGTAACTATCATCTCAGCCAATGTTAGGTACAAAGTACAAATCAAGTACTGTAAAATACAAGTACCTAAATATTACAATAGTTTTAAAGTAAAGAAATAGTACTAAATATTAAAAGTAAATTTCCTTAACTGCATTTTTTTAGTACAGAAATAGTACTTATGCAAAAGTAGCTGTGTAACTATGATCTCAGCCATATTTAGGTAACTATGATCTCAGCCATTGTTAGGTAACTAAGATCTCAGCCATTGATAGGTAACTATGATCTCAGTCATTGTTAGGTAACTATGATCTCAGCCATTGTTAGGTAACTATGATCTCAGTCATTGTTAGGTAACTATCGTCTCAGCCATTGTTAGGTAACTATGATCTCAGCCATTGTTAGGTAACTATGATATCAGCCATTGTTAGGAAACTATGATCTCAGCCATTGTTAGGTAACTATGATCTCAGCCATTGTTAGGTAACTATGATCTCAGTCATTGTTAGGTAACTATGATCTCAGTCATTGTTAGGTCAGTCATTGTTAGGTAACTATCGTCTCAGCCATTGTTAGGTAACTATGATCTCAGCCATTGTTAGGTAACTATGATCTCAGCCGTTGTTAGGAAACTATGATCTCAGCCATTGTTAGGAAACTATGATCTCAGCCATTGTTAGGTAACTATGATCTCAGACCTTGTTAGGTAACTATGATCTCAGCCATTGTTAGGTAACTATCATCTCAGCCATTGTTATGTAACTATCATATCAGTCATTGTTAGGTAACTATGATCTCAGCCATTTTTATCTTATTATGATCTCAGCCATTATTAGGTAACTATCATCTCAGCCATTTTTAGGTAACTATGATCTCAGCCAATGTTAGGTAACTATGATCTCAGTCATTTTAAGGTAACTATGATCTAAGCCATTGTTAGGTAACTATCATCTTAGCCATTGTTAGGTAACTATCATCTCAGCCATTGTTAGGTAACTATGATCTCAGCCATTGTTAAGAAACTATGATATCAGCCATTGTTAGGTAACTATGATCTCAGCCATTGTTAGGTAACTATGATATCAGCCATTGTTAGGTAACTATCATCTCAGCCATTGTTAGGAAACTATATCAGCCATTGTTAGGTAACTATGATCTCAGCCAGTGTTAGGAAACTATGATATCAGCCATTGTTAGGTAACCATGATCTCAGACCTTGTTAGGTAACTATGATCTCAGCCATTGTTAGGTAACTATGATCTCAGCCATTGTTAGGAAACTATATCAGCCATTGTTAGGTAACTATGATCTCAGCCATTGTTAGGTAACTATGATCTCAGCCATTTTTAGGTAACTATGATCTCAGCCATTGTTAGGTAACTATGATCTCAGCCAACGTTAGATAACTATCATCCCAGCTATTGTTAGGTAACTATAATCTCAGCCTATGTTAGGTAACTATGATCTCAGTCATTATTAGGTAACTATCATCTCAGCCATTGTTAGGTATCTATGATCTCAGCCATTGTTAGGTAACTATGATCTCAGCCATTGCTAGGTAACTATGATCTCAGCCATTGTTAGGTAACTTTGATCTCAGCCATTGTTAGGTAACTTTGATCTCAGCCATTGTAAGGTAACTATGATCTCAGCAATTGTTAGGTAACTATCATCTCAGCCATTGTTAGGTAACTATGATATCAGCCATTGTTAGGTAACTATGATCTCAGCCATTGTTAGGAAACTACGATCTCAGCCATTGTTAGGTAACTATGATCTCAGCCATTGTTAGGAAACTATGATATCAGCCATTGTTAGGTAACTAAGATCTCAGTCATTGTTAGGTAACTATGATATCAGCCATTGTTAGGTAACTATGATCTCAGCCATTGTTAGGTAACTATGATCTCAGCCATTGTTAGGAATCTATATCAACCATTTTTAGGTAACTATGATCTCAGCCAACGTTAGGTAACTATCATCCCAGCTATTGTTAGGTAACTATGACCTCAGCCATTGTTAGGTAACTATGATCTCAGCCATTGTTAGGTAACTATGATATCAGCCATTGTTAGGTAACTATCATCTCAGCCATTGTTAGGTAACTATCATATCAGCCATTGTAAGGTAACTATGATCTCAGACCTTGTTAGGTAACTATGATCTCAGCCATTGTTAGGTAACTATCATCTCAGCAATTGTTAGGTAACAATGATCTCAGCTATTGTTATGTAACTATGATCTCAGCCATTATTAGGTAACTATCATATCAGCCATTGTTAGGTAACTATTATCTCAGACCTCCAAATCAATGGAAATTTACCCCTCGTTAAATATAACCCCACATCCATGTAAGTTCAGCTAGAAACCACTTTTTATATTTTTAAGTCTAATTATTTTACACATAAATTAATTGGAGTCTTACTTTAATTACACGAAATAATGTATCCACGTTTAATTGCAATCCCATATTGAGTAGTTGATTCTTGATAAAAAGTAAGCTTCTTTGAAGTACGAGATAAAACAAAGAAAGAGAAAAAACAGTAAACAATACTCCACCCTAAGCACTAGCTTCAACAAAAACTGTAAGATGTCTGATATGATAAGGAATATGTTCTAACCCACTTGTCATGTCAGATGTATCCATAATATCGTAAAAGAGGAATGAAACGGAATTGAAGCTTACAATTTTTTATATAAGCTTTGGATTTCAAATATTTTGGCCACGAGCATCACTGAAGAGACATGTATTGTCGAAATGCGCATCTGGTGCAAGAAAATTGGTACCGTTAATTGTATTACTACCACTGGGTCGATGCCTCTGCTGGTGGACTATTAGTCCCCGAGGGTATCACCACCCCAGTAGCCAGTACTTCGGTACTGGCATGAAAATACGGATTTTTTGTGTTATAAATTAAGGAATATATCTCCCTCATGCAAAGCTCTGATTCCTTTCAAGGATTTGGCTATACTTTTTGGACCTTTTGGATTATAGCTCTTCATCTTTTATATAAGCTTTGGATTTCAAATATTTTGGACACGAGCATCACTGAAGAGACATGTATTGTCGAAATGCGCATCTGGTGCAAGAAAATTGGTACCGTTAATTTTATTACTACCACTGGGTCGATGCCTCTGCTGGTGGACTATTAGTCCCCGAGGGTATCACCACCCCAGTAGCCAGTACTTCGGTACTGGCATGAAAATACGGATTTTTTGTGTTATAAATTAAGGAATTTATCTCCCTCATGCAAAGCTCTGATTCCTTTCAAGGATTTGGCTATATTTTTTGGACCTTTTGGATTATAGCTCTTCATCTTTTATACATGTTATATCAGCTTTGGATTTCAAATATTTTGGCCACGAGCATCACTGAAGAGACATGTATTGTCGAAATGCGCATCTGTTGCAAGAAAATTGGTACCGTTAATTTTATTACAACAGTTGGAACAAATCCTTGGTTACTGATACTTCATTGAAAACAACCAAATTAAAATGATGACTAAAAAGATCCCTAAAAGATTGAGAATTGCCTCTGGCTCAGTAAACTATATGAATACAGAACAAACATTTTAAACATTTGTAACAGTAGAGATGCGGTTTGATTGCCAATTAGACAACTTTCAATCAGAGACCAAATGTCTTAGAAGGTTAACAAGTTGTATTTAAGTTAAATAACATGGCTTTGTTGTTACAAGGCTTTACGACAATAGAGATGATTTCAGCTTCCCAATTGGGAACTTTCCATTTCTATGTAAAACATTCCAGCAGTGTCTGCATATATAAGGAGTATATATCTCCCAGTTGATACAATAGTCCAGAGCTTCTGTTTCCTATCATGCTTTCCTTAAAAGGGTTGTTGCTCATAAAGAAGCTATTAAATCAAGAGTTCCAAATGGTGAAGTTGAAATCATGATCCCGTCGTAAATGTTATGGACACCACCATATATGCTTTTTGAACTAGATGTCATGAAGATGTGTTTACCTTAATGTGAAAACAATTCTTATCATGCAGTCATCAGTGGTGATATTTGAAATACATATGCTTCAAACAATATAAAAACAAAAAAATAATCCCAAACCAGCTGGGGAACTGTTGCACACCTCTATTTTAAATGACTAAGTTAAAAGAGCATCAAGTTATACCAAAGTATTATAATTTCAGTATAAACATATTTGCTTGTGCTTATAATAAACCCTTCAGCCATACCTTCATTTTCAGCAGATACTAATGTTGTACTTGGACTCGTTTCCTGTGTATCACATTTCAAATCATTAGCGATATCTTCGTATCCATAATTAAGTAATCCATCAACAAATACACTGTACGCAGGTTCTCTTCTTTTAATCACAATATCCAGCAATGCTCTGTTTTGATCATCTTGTCCCGCATGTTGTTCAATACGGCGTCTGTCATCTACTGAAATCACCAGATGTGTCATCATATGATCTAAAATTTGACTGATTTGTATGTCTTGTATGATTCTGTCTGCATTATCTCTGATTTTATCTGTAATTGTAGAAATACAAAATTTCGTTTACCATGTAAGTTGACTTAAAGTATCAAAATGATTATATTTTGTATTCAGTTAGCATACTGCATGTACTGATTTCTTTTCAAAATATGTATTGTCAAGCAAACGAAAAGTCTAAACTTTAGTTCAAGTTTTGAAATTGCACACATACAAAATATGGAATATAAAAGTTGAGCACAGCTCAAACTCTCAAGACACTATCTATTTCTATGGAAGAACCTTCCATTTTAGCCCACAGATAGGATATTCCTGTATAAGAAGCAAACTCCCGAAAATGTATATAGATATATAAATTGCACACATACAAAATATGGAATATAAAAGTTGAGCACAGCTCAAACTCTCAAGACAGAATCTAATTCTATGGAAAAACCTTCAACTATAGCCCACAAATACGATATTCCTGTATACGAAGCAAACTCCCAAAAATGTACATAGATATATAAAGTGATATTCACAGTAAAATAGATATGTTATGTCAAGTTTTCCTAAAGTGTTTATGCCGTAATCAAACTAAATTCATTTGATGTGTATTGATTGATTTTTTGTCTCTGGTACATTTTCTTTAATTAGTTGTTAATGTTTTTAACTAGCTTATCAGTACTTTATGCTTGTGTTTCTGTTAATTGTTTGTTGGCTTTGTGTCATCAAAGCAACAGTAGTAAACCGCTATTCAATAGTCATAACTCGATTAAGCGAAAACAAAGCAAGGTCACAAACCAAAACCGAGGGAAACACATCAACTATATGAGGAAAACAATGGAACAACAGAAACACTGAAATGCTAAAAAAACCAAATGCCTGCATACATAGAAACGGACTATTTGGTATCAATCTGACGAGTTAAGCACAAAGTGCCTTTTATATTTGTTTTTTTATGTTCCTTTTACACAAATGTCACAGGTTAAAGAAAGGTTAGTTTTCAAGATTGGTTCTAAATATAGAACCTAAAATATCTAAAAAAATTCTGACACATATATATGCATTGAATTCACATAAACCAACATTTAACAAAAGAAACGCAGGTCATACCATTTGAAAAAAATAGAGTGCATTACTTCACAAGAGTAGTATACCAATACTACTATAACATTTCAAAGAAATTAAATTAAAAACCAAAAAAAAACACAACCTTAACAACTAGAAGCAAAGATATACAAATAGTTTAAAAGAGATTCCTAGATGATTCCAGATGCCATCTGTATACTAAATTATCTGAAAAGCTACTGAGTTGACTGCAATTGAATTGTTTTAACATAACTGAATGAAACGCAGTGAATATGGCTGAAAATTGACTGGGGGACTTAACATGACGGAATAATCATATTTCAGATTAAGATTCATTTACGAATGCTACCTATTCCGTAAATAAAAAGCTACTGAAAAGCTTCCATGCATGTTTTCTATCGCAGCATATTATTACCTGTAACAATTTCCACAGCTCTTAATGTTTTTGCATCTATGTTCTTCACAACCTCCTCTAAACAACGTACGCCTTTTCTTATATTAACTAAAGCTTGTGTAATGACCCGTATTGTAGGTTTTACTGATCTGTCTTTTCTCCAAGTAAATAACACTTCCTTATTTTGAGCTGTCAAATTGGGACTACATTTGTCGATATTTTCTAAATCCGCTATGGACAATCCGAGTTCTGTTCCAAGTTGAAAAACCATTTTTCCAATCTGTGGTGCTAGCTTGTCTAAAATTTCATCTGTAGGGATACAATCTAATATATCGTCTGGAATTCCTATAAGAAAATTTATATTTAAATAATACATGTAAGTGAATAATTTTACATGGATTCATGGACATTAGTCTAAAAGGAACTGTTTAAACACCTTGTCCTTGCTTTATTAAAACAACAAGATTTCCTGAATCTCGATCAACTTTTAGTGTCAAATGGTATTTACCATGTTTACTGACTCGATTCTAAACATATGTTTTTCTTGTATTCGCATTCAAACTTTTTGCAAATTATACATTAATCACTATTCAATCAGGCCGTTACACTGCCAAAAATCCAGAAAAAATCTTTTCCTGCAAATAATGTTTTAAACAATCATTATATTATCTAGGACTGGATTTAGCTGACATGAACAACACGATTAGTGCCTCATGAGGAACATGTTTTGCGTACCCTTCTGGCGCACCTTAGATCACACACAATGGTAAGTAGTGTTCATGTTGCTTAGTCTTTAGAATGTTTAGTTTTCTGTGTTTTGTTTTGTATACTATTGTGTTTCTGTTTGTCCTTGTCTTTTTGAGCCCCGACATTGTCAGTTTATTTTCCACTTATGAGTTTGAATGTCCCTCTTGTATCTGTAGCCTCTTTTTGAAAGTGCTGTTTGTAAAATGCTTATCACAGAATGTACAATTATTATCAGCTCAGTTAACTTTTCAGCTGGCATGATTCAAATCAAACTTTTTTCTATTATTATTTGTTGATATGTTTAAAAATTATTACGGAAATACAGTAAAATGGTCCTTTTCAGTCATACTACTTCCCTTGTAAACAGCCTCTGATAATTTACTTTCTTCACAAACAGACTAACAAGTGCACACTACCAAGTGTTATGATTGAATGACAAGAACACAAAGGGGCATACATGATCACTAGCCAAATCATTGGTCTAGTAAGAGTAAAAAAAATAATGACAAAGTGATTATAGGAATAAACTGCCCATAAATTGACAAAACATCGCTTTCAATATTAGATCCTGTTTGTGTATTTCCTAAACACAACAATTAACAAACACAATTCATGTTTATGCTTCTGTCAACTTAATTTCTGTGAGAATATGTGCATTACTTAATAACATATGCAGTTTCTATGATTTTAAACTGATGTTACTGTAAGACATCAGTTAATAAGGAGAATTAAAAGACAAACACAGCACTATAGCTAAGTCCACACTACGGTTGACCATGGGTTAAAAAAGTCACTGTTAAGCATCATTTCTGTTGACAGTACAGTAAAACAAAAATACTAGATTTCGTTTTAAGTACATGAATATCTTAAGATACAGTTTACTCACTAGATTTCACTTGTTTTCTTCTCCTGACCTGAAAATGAAGTCGTATAAACTGTATAAGCATTTATGATGAGATCTGCAAACTTAAGAGAAGTTAAAGAATAAAATTTTCACTATTTAATATTATTCTTCCGGTGTATCTTTAATGATTGCCCAAATTCAATTCACAAATACATAGCATCAGCATTGTTTTGTCATACAGATGTAATAAAGGGCTGCGCTTTAGCGCATGATACGCCCATTGCTCTTTTAACTTGTCTTTTATGCTTTAAATGAATTTATATGATCAACTAGAAATATATATACAAATCAAAAGGGATTTTACATTAATATATTCACCCAAGTTTCATAAAATCCCCCTTTTTTAAGTATAAAAATTCATTACTTAAGAAAACGTAAAATCTAAAATTTATAAAAATGGAAAGGGAGCTTATGTCAATAGATATAAACAATTTATCAAAGTTGCATAAAATTTTGTGAAAGTATTAGTTATTGTCCCAAAATTGGAAAATCCCCCCATTTTTAAGCATAAAAATTCATAACACGGAAATGTAAAATCTGAAATTTATAAAAATTGAAAGGGAGCTTACATCAATAGATATAAACAATTCACCAAAGTTTCATGGACATTGGTGAAAGCCTTTTTGAGTTATTGTCCGAAGTGTTGAAAATCCCCCTTTTTTTATGAATAAAGCCCCATAAATCCAAAACTTAAAATCTGAAATTTATAAGAATTGAAAGGGAGCTTTCATCAATAGATATAAACAATTCACCAAAGTTTCATGGACATTGGTGAAAGCCTTTTTGAGTTATTGTCCAAAGTGTTGAAAATCCCCCTTTTTTTATGAATAAAGCCCCATAAATCCAAAACTTAACATCTGAAATTTATAAAAATTGAAAGGGAGCTTACATCAATAGATATAAACAATTCACCAAAGTTTCATGGACATTGGTGAAAGCCTTTTTGAGTTATTGTCCGAAGTGTTGAAAATCCCTCTTTTTTTATGAATAAAGCCCCATAAATCCAAAACTTAAAATCTGAAATTTATAAAAATTGAAAGGAAGCTTACATCAATAGATATAAACAATTCACCAAAGTTTCATGGACATTGGTGAAAGCCTTTTTGAGATATTGTCCGAAGTGTTGAAAATCCCCCCTTTTTTATGAATAAAGCCCCATAAATCCAAAACTTAAAATCTGAAATTAAAAAAAAACGAAAGGGAGCTTACGTCAATAGATATAAACAATTCACTTAAGTTTCATGGAAATTGGTGAAAGTGTTTTTGAGTTATTGTCCGAAGTGTGGACGACGGACGGACGGACGGACGGACAGACGGACAGACGGACAGACGGACGGACGGACAACGGTATACCATAATACGTCACGACGGGCGTATAAAACATGTGTATAATATCGCCATTATTTTAAGACCATTTTCGAATAATATGGAGGCATTTGTTGTACTTTGTTATGTTTACATAATTTGATAAATGGCGTCAAGTATGACCGTTTATTTAAAAAAAAAAGTTATCAAATAATTTAGAAAACAAATAGCACATGTTTATATCTTTATACATCTGGGTCATTTCTCCTACTGTGTCGGCAAAGCTTGGGAAATAAACCTGATGCATATTTAATGAAATATCATTAAAAGTTATGTAACACGATATTAAATATCAATTATTGACACTTCTGTAGTTTATGTAAACATTCCAGCAATCTAATTGTGAAATTTAAGTACATATCTTTGATGACTAAGCAGCTCTAAAACTTGGATTTGATGTTGTCAAAATCAGGGCTAATATACTTTGAAGTGACCATAATTGAAAGGGAGATATGAAAAGGCAAAAAACACTTTATCTCTACATAGCTTACCATGCATAATGTGTGTGTTGTTATTTTCATTTCTTGCAAACTTTTATCTAGATCTCCAAAACATATTGAATAATTCTCTTTCAAGTGAATAAGTGTCAAAAACTTGACCATCTGTGTATTTCCTGTGTAATTCTTGCCAATATCTCTCCAATCTATCTCTTCCATTCCAAGACGAAGTGCTAATTCATGTATCAAGTCTTCCTCACAATTACCAGAAAGACGAAGTAACTCGGGGTTACTTGGAATTTGATCTAAAGAATATTCACTCAAACCTACAAGTTGTATAAAACGTAAACATTGTGAAAAGATAGTAATAATTATGTCAATGTGACGATACATTACTAGAACACTATTAGTCAATATTGGCAACAAATATAGGTGTACAATTTGGAAATTAGTATGGCGTTCATTATCACTGAACTAGCATATATTTGTTTAGGGGCCAGCTGAAGGACGCCTCCGGGTGCGGGAATTTCTCGCTACATTGAAGACCTGTTGGTGACCTTCTTCTGTTGTTTTTTTCTATGGTCGGGTTGTTGTCTCTTTGGCACATTCCCCATTTCCATTCTCAATTTTATAGTAATTATATTGATGAGTGTGGCAAGGTTTGATTCAAATTGACCCAGTTGTTTTCAAAAAGATTTTTTTTACAAACAAACGAGGATAGACAAATAGTGCCAAGTGATGGGAAATCTCACAATGGACATTGTGTCCTATGAGCCACACAAAAAACAACGCAAACACTAAATAAAAAACAAAATAAACTGCTTCGTTGAGCACAGATAAATACACCCTCACAGGTACAACCATGAATAGTTGGGGCAAGAAAGGACTTAATAATCAAGCTAGATACAGGTCTGAATTTGGATTGTTATTAAATAGTTGACATATTATAGGTTTGAAGATTCAATACACTGTGTGATGTGCTGTTGTGCATTACTTAGTAAATCTGTTTTCAGACTATAAACACAGAATTGGCAATTGTGACCCCCAATTTTTCTTTATATAACTCAAGAACTGTAAAAGTGATGCTACCAAAATTTGTACTTGGTGCTTAAGTTTTGTAACACTTGGTTGAGAAAAACTAAAGTTGGAGAACAGGCACAAATATTTCTAGATTTTTTCTATTTGTAAACAATGGTAAAGAGGCATAACTCTAGAGCGGTTAAAGTGATGCCACCAAATTTCAAACTTGATCTGTGTTTTGTTGTTATAAGCATTGTGTATAAGTTTCATAACATTTGGTTGAGGCAAACTGAAGTAGGATCGGAAACGAACAATTCAGCAACTTTTCCATTTGTAGGAAGGCATATCTCATGTATCTCTAGAACAGTAGAAGTGACACCACCAAAATTGAAACTTGATCAGTAGTTTGTAGTAATAAGCAATATGTATAAATTTCATAACATTTGGTTGAGGCAAACTGAAGTTGAATAACGAAAATGAAAAATTCATCAATTTTTCTATTTGTAAAGGACATAACTTTAGAACAGAAAAAGTGATGCCACCACAATTCAAACTTGATCTGTGTTTTGTGGTAACGAAAATTCTGTATAAGTTACATAACATTTCACAGAGGCAAACTAAAGTAAGAGAATGAAAACTAATTTTGGGAAGTAGACGTTCGTACAGACGGACAAGGGTAAAACTTAATGTCCTATCCGCTACGGTGGGAGCATACAAATTGTACCCCCTTTTTTTAACTATCCCCCTTATTCCAGAAAAAAAATATTTGAAAACAAGAATGTGTCCACAGTACACGGATGCCCCACTCACACTATCATTTTCTATGTTTAAAGGACTGTGAAATTGGAATAAATTCTCTAATTTGGCATTAAAATTAGAATGATCTTATCAAAGGGAACATGTATACTAAGTTTCAAGTTGATTGGACTTCTACTTTATCAAAAACTACCTTGACCAAAAACTTTAACCTGAAATTTGCACTATCATTTTCTATGTTCAGTGAACTGTAAAATTGGGGTCAAAACTCTAATTTGGCATTTAAATTAAAAAGATCATATCATAGGGCACATGTATACTAAGTTTCAAGTTGATTGGACTTCAACTTCATCAAAAACTACCTTGACCAAAAACTTTAACCTGAAGCCAAAAACTTTAACCTGAAATTTGCACTATCATTTTCTATGTTCAGTGAACCGTAAAATTGGGGTCAAAACTCTAATTTGGCATTTAAATTAGAAAGATCATATCATAGGGCACATGTATACTAAGTTTCAAGTTGATTGGACTTCAACTTCATCAAAAACTACCTTGACCAAAAACTTTAACCTGAAGCCAAAAACTTTAACCTGAAATTTTCACTATCATTTTCTATGTTCAGTGAACCGTAAAATTGGGGTCAAAACTCTAATTTGGCATTTAAATTAGAAAGATCATATCATAGGGCACATGTATACTAAGTTTCAAGTTGATTGGACTTCAACTTCATCAAAAACTACCTCGACCAAAAACTTTAACCTGAAGCGGGACAGACGGACGAACGAACGGACGAACGAACGGACGAACGGACGCACAGACCAGAAAACATAATGCCCCTCTACTATCGTAGGTGGGGCATAAAAAACTTTACTTTTTATAAAATGTGGTACAATTTAAGAGACATCAATGTACTAAAACAATCATTATTGTCTGAAAACTAGAAAAATGCTTGCTTTAGACCCTTTTGACCCTAAATTCCTGAACAGATAGGGCAATTACCCCCAACATGAATCCCAATCTTCAACTTGTGGTATGGAACCTTGGGGTACAATTTCAGAGCAATCAAAATACTTATACACAAGTTATTGTTCTGAAACTAGAAAAATGCTTGTTTGGGGACAATTTTCAACCCTAATTCCTAAACGGATGGGACCATCACTCCCAAAAACAATCCCAACTTTTCTGTTGTGGTATTAATCCTGTTGCTTAAATTTTAAAGAGATACATACACTTAAACATGTTAAACTTAAGTTATTGAGAAACGAAATGCCGTCGGATGATGACGACAAAGATGATGACGCCGATGAGGACATAATATCATTTTACAATCCCATTTTTTTTTTGAAGTCGTATAAAAAATATAAAATATATAATTTGCTCTCAAATAAATGTGAAGGTTTTATCAAGAAGTGCTGATTTAGAGTTTAAAATAATGATACTCAAATGGATACATTTAAATTTGTATTTCATTTATTATCAAACTAGTTAGTTCATAATCTATGTTTTAATGAGAACTATGAACTGAGTCTGCATTTCATATTATTACGATCGTTATGAAAACACAAGTAAGGCATATTAGAATTATGTAAATATTATTACTTGTGATTGTCAAAACAGCTTCTATAATATGACTTATGTGTTACCTTTATACCTACTAAAGTATTGATGTTCACAACATTGCAAACCATTTTTTATATCTACCCATAAAATCTAAACACTCTATAACTAAGCAATGTTCAGTTACATTTATCTTGAGACATACATGCAGTTCAATGTTCCAAATTATACGATTATAAAACACCAATTTCTACAACAATGCTCTCCAACGTCGAACTTTATTTGGTCTGATAAACTTTTTTAGAATCGAGCGTCACTGATGAGTCTTTTGTAGAGGAAATGCGCGTCTGGCGTAAAAACAAAATGTAATCCTGGTATCTATGATGAGTTTATTATAGGGACAATAGAATCAAAATTAAAAAAAAAATCACATCCAAACTGTACATGAGTTAACTCCCTTATTAATAAATATGCCTTGTCTTATCATATCAAGTTATATACAATAACGTAACGATGCTTTTTTGCACTATAAAACCAGATTTAATCCACCATTTTCTACATTTTAAAACGTCTGTACTGTCAGGAATATGACATTTGTTGTCCATTCGTTTGATGAGTTTTATCATTTGATTTTGCCATTTGATAAGAGACTCTCCATTTTGAATTTTCCTTGGAGTTTAGCACTTTTTAGTAAACATCCTAACAATATTGGTAAGCAAGCCAACCAACTTTGAACCAACATGGAGTAGTGAAATCATGACAAAAACAGTAAAGGTTTATATGCTAGTCTACTCTTATATATATCATGCATATAAACTCATCATAAATACCAGGATTATTTTGGGATTTACGCCATACTTCTAAGAAACATATTTTACTTGAGAAGGAATTATGATATTTTTGAGATCTTTTAACAGAAAAAGGAATAGTCGATACATTTACCTGGACAACTAGGATCACACTGCATTTGTTCCTATAAGGAAAAAAAAAACCTTTTTATTATTCTACAAGTATTCGTAGCTAACGTTATCCGGCTAACATACCAAGAAACCAAGAAATCTACTTCTAAGTTATATGTTATTATAATGTTAGACTAGAAATGATTTACATCTGTCTTTTCATGGCCCTTTATAGTTGAATATATGGTATGTTTTTTTCTGATTAGTGAAAGCCATACCACGACCTAGCATTGCGACTTTATCAATTGATCTCTGGTGGAGAGCTTTCTCATTGGCAATCATACAACATCGTCTTGTTTTCATATTAATCATAATATTTGGAATTACAAAGTTACACCAATGAGGCTACCACAAATACCTTTATCTGACTTTTTTGGAGGGATTGTATGGTTTGTTGTGCGACCTTTAAATACACTGATCGTGTTGTCCTACCTATTATGACATTTTGAGTAAGTGTAAATTTGCATGGTTGTTGAAGCAGGCATAAGAAAAGAACATCATCATGTATAGCAACTGGTCTCTTTTTGTAGTTCGAAAGATTCTCTCAGTTTTGTGTTTTTTACTTCAGTTTGTAAGTTGTAAATGAATTTTCGAGATTTAAACATCATTCTGCTCAAAAAAATGTCTGCGCCTAATGTATACTATTCATTACACTGTGTCTGTGAATTGCAGCACATTGATTAGGGGTTTTATCAAATAACTGCTACACTGGCATTGCTATAATTATACTCGAAATAGTTACGAAAAAATAACAGATGGAAAACTAGAGTTGAAAAAAAAAATGATTGTTATCATACTGATGAATAAAATTGTCCTTGTATTTTTTTTCTTTTATGTTTCAGCTTTAAATTTTGCGATTTGATAGGGGACTTTCCATTCAGAATTTTCCTTGGAGTTCGGTATTTTTGTATTTGTTTTCTTTATTTATTTCTTTATAAAGAAACAAACCAACTATATCATGTCCATAAATATCTGTCTTTTATGCATCATAAGAAAATATTCAATATGAAAATAATTAAAGTAAAGTACATACCAGTTTCTGATTCCAAACTCTCCAGTTGTGTTTAATGTTTTCACCATGTTCGCAAAGACATTCCTCTGTATCTCCAACCATATATTCTTCTGGAGTAAAACAGTTTAATTTTGAGCAGGAATACTCAGTGTGGAATGGTAACTTGTTGTTGGCTTTACAATGGATAGTTGACTGATAAAATTCAGATATTCTCTCCAAAGTGACAAACAAACAATCCCGGACACTGGTGGCTATATCAGGTATTATCAGGCCCTTGGAGCGCTTGTGGACAAGGTACAGTAAGATCTTATTTCCTTCTACACAGACAACAATATCATGCTCTTTATCAAATGATAACCCAACAAACCCAGAAAACATAAGTTTCTGTCCTTGGTATTCTTTTAATGTCCACATACTCAGACATGCACATATTAGACGGTTTGGTAAGGCTGGAGGTATGATGGTTCCTTTGAAAACAAAGGCCAAACTTACAGTCCTCTCTGGTGTACATTCTTGTGTCAAGTAATCTGTATTATTTCTTTGTGTAAGCATACAGGGTACAAAGAAGTTTTCTATTGGCAGACGACTCCCTGTTTTTGTATCATATCTCCGTTGTTCGGATACGATATCTAGATGTATCAGCATATCAAATATGTACTCTTTAAATGGTAAAATCTGACGGAATTCTTCTTGTTCCCAAATATGGTAGAGGTCTACTTTTTGTATCATTCCATTTTCAGACATCTTTTTGAAGGTTTTCCTTGTTTTATTTAGTTTGGGCCAAAATGCAACATCTATAAAAATGAAATAAGGAATATGTTATCAGACTTAAAATATAGTTTATATAATGAGGTAATACCGGTCTATAAAAGCTAAATGATCAAACAATTGGTATCGCTCACTTAGATCATTACCGGAAAAACAATTTATCCTAATATTTCAATTAAATGTCTTTTATATTCTCCGTTAAGTTTTGTCTTTTTCAGTTCAATAAATTAAGAGAATGTCATCCTAATGTAAGACTACATCTACAGAGATTTGAGCAAAATGTCTTCAAAAAATTCAAACCATTCCGCAATAAATGATCAAATATCAATCTAAATAAAAATGGTTCAATATGATATTAAAGATGTCTATGAGATGATAAACAGCACAACATTACCTCTTTGTTTTCATTTATAAGGCCCTTTTGGTTCATTTATACCTCTCATTCCCTTAAACTTTTAAGACCAAGAACTATTACATATTTATGTAACAAATGTGATAATAAATGAGTAATTGTATTGTTAAACCTGAATGAGCTATACATACAAAAGTTTACTGACTCTATGGAGGGCTCAATAAGTTCTTAGTAATACGTAAAACTGAAGTTTATTTTCAAATCCAGAGAGAGACATGTAATGCTTCCCTATTAGTAATTAATTTAATTTTTTTTCAGTAGTCAGGCTTTTATAATCCCTATACAGCACCACCTGACTATCATGACTATGGTGTAAGGGGTTGATATATAAAACAAACAAACATGAATAATTGACTACATTGTTTCTTGTAAAACCCAAAATTGGAAATTTAAAGAAAAAGTCAAAATAAGCTCCCCAAAACTCTGTGTCAGGCTTACTCTGCATTCTAATATTAATGGTAGAGCCTCATTTTTATGTAAATTTTTCACAAATGTGTTTTGAGACTTAATCCACCTACTATATTTCAGGATTGCAATATTTCAGTGAAAAAAAAATGAAATTTAGAAAAATGAGAGTTCATTACAGGTCAAAGGTGCATGTGCAGCTTTTCTTAAAAAGATTTCAAAATTTATCTTTATTAATTGGCATGAGTAAAATTTTATTCTGTCCAGTCAAACATTTCGTATAAGATTTCATTGCATATAAGATCACCAATCAAATCCCCCTCTTTTTTCCTGTTTACAAGTTTAAGTAACCATGTCATCTAGAGTTTCCAAAATATTCTATAAAAACACAAAAAAAGAATGGTGTTTCTTAATTCCCAAAATATATTTGAAGGACCCAGATTTTTTTTTTGCAGTGAAATGCAAGGTTATTTTTCTACAGCTGTCATATTCAAGGGAATATTTTTGTTGAACCTGTTTCGTAGGTAACCATATGTGTCGTTCTATGATTTGATGGTTTTACATCCAAACGTTCAATAACTGATCACTGGATTGATCATAGATAATTTTACATCCAAAAGTTCAATAACTGATCACTGGATTGATCATTGATAATTTATCTCTAACAGACAATTATGATATTATAAAAAAAGGGGCAAAATATAACAGAGGGACATTCAAACTCATAAACTGACATCGCCATGGCTAAAAAAGAAAAAGACAAACAGACAAATATGATATTATAAAATAGGGGCGAAATATACAAGAGGGACATTCAAACTCATAAACTGACATAGCCATAGCTAAAAAAGAAAAAGACAAACAGACAAATATGATATTATAAAATAGGGGCGAAATATACCAGAGGGACATTAAAACTCATAAACTGACATAGCCATAGCTTAAAAAGAAAAAAAAACAAAACAAACAGACAAACAATAGTACAGAGAACACAACATAGAAAATTAAAGACCAAGCAACAATAACCTTGTGGTGATCTCAGTTGCTTATCAGGGGCAAGCAGATCCGGCTCCACATGTGGCACCCACCGTGTTGCTCATGTTAGTACAAAAGTGGTACCAAGTTTAATTCGGTAGGTTAAAATGCGTGAAAAGGGTACGGGAATATAGATACGACATAAGGAACATATCTGTTATCATCTGTGAAACGAATATTTCATAAAGGTCAACCAACTTGTGATGGTGTCCGTAAAAAAAACTTTCAACTTTACCGTTAGGAACTATTGGTTTAATTTAGCAGGAATGCATGCTCCATTGGCGAGGTTCAGATTTCAGGATGAAATTTGTTCCTCAATATAAATAGAAAGTGACACAGTTACAACAAGATGCGAGAACTAAGTATGAATAGTTGATATTTCATAATCATGGAGAATAAATTGATTAATCCAGGATATCTTCCATGAAAATACATATTTCATTTAAATCTGTGTATAAAACTTGTTGTATCTTTTGACAAATATTTCAAAAATGGGAACCAATGAATAATTTAATTTGTAACACTAGACATAAATATGGGCACTTATACCATTTTGCAAATTGCGTTTCATTTGTGGTCAAAATGCATTGATCCTGCAACAAAATTGAAAATAGAAACATGGAATGCGCTAAAGAGGCAACTACCCAACCAAAATGCAGAAAACAGCCAAAGGCCACCAACACATCGAAAAAATCTCGCAACCGGATGTGTGCATCAGTTGGTCCCTAAACAATAATGTATGCTAGTTTAGTGAAAATGAATGTTACACTAACCACGTCTACATTTACTTTCTATAAAAAAGCCTGCTATAAGAGTTTCAGTTTAAATATATAACAACTACACATTGTCTCAAAACATAATTGTGTTGGTAATCAACTCATAACGAGATAGAACTACTTGCATTCTCATAGTTTTTGAGCATTGTTCAAATATATTTTAAATTTTGAAACCATGTAGTTCTATAGTTATACCGATACCTTTATACTTTATAAATATCAGTTTCAGTTTATATTGGAAAAAAAAAAACTAAATAGGGAATGTGTCTATGGGACACAGATGATGCCCTAGCTTGCACATTACGGTAAAAGTGACGCTTCCCAAGTTTGTTAATTATCTGCCTTTTGGTAATAAGCATTATATTTAAGTTTCATAAAATTTCGTTCAAGAAAACTTAAGTTGGAGAACAAAAACAAAAACTTACGCATTTATTCCATTTGTAAAAGGCATAAATCTAGAACGGTAAAAGGGAAGGCACCAAAATTCATACTTGATTTTTGTTTAGTGGTAATAAGCATTTTGTATAGAATTCCTAAAGTTTGGTTGAGGCAGGGACTTTTTATACTAATAGCGGGACTAGTCACTTATAACGATATCTATACACATTATCACTTTATCAGACTGATCTCGGCCGTAGCTGATGTCACGTGACTTTATAGCAAATCATTTCACATTTACGAAGTATTTTACATAACTACAAATAAACTATATATTCAAGTTTAACAAAAAATCGTTTTTATGAAATTTTATACATTTTGTCATTGCAAACTGCTTTTCATGTTTTTCAAAAGATTTCATGTTTTTCAAAAGATTTCTCGTCTTTTAAATATTGATCTTTAATCTTTGAGGAATTTGTTCGTTGAATTTTCAGGGCCGACAACTTGTGCGATATGTTAACCATTTTACACAACTGGGGTGTTCTTCAAAACGATACGTCTCAGTTATAATTCATCATTCTTTCAAAATCTTATATTTTTTGTCATCTTAAATCGCTATTAATCAGATTTTATATATACAACTAATAACCAGATGCTCCGCAGGGCGTAGCTTTATACGACCGCAGAGGTTGAACCCTGAACGGTTGGGGCAAGTATGGACACAATATCCAAGCTGGATTCAGCTCTAAATTTGGATTGTGATTAAAAAGTTGACACAGCATAGGTTTCTGACACAGAATGAATGTGTTCTAATGAACTTAAAATTTTTGTTTTCTCTTAGAGCATTTCACTATGCTGTTGAATATTAATCCTCTCAAAAAAATGTTTGAAGAAATTTTCTTTTTATTTATGAAATTTCAAATGAGAAAAATTGAACCCAATTTTTTAATCACATCCCCCTTTCCCTTATTCCAAAACTAATCTCAATTAAAATATTCTAATGGAGTTTGCAACAACAACTACTCATTTAAATACATCATAAAATATTAAGATGTAAAAAAACTGCTTGTTATCACTGAATGGTAAAGATTATTTAAATTTATCAGTTGGTAGTAACAAGTGTATATACATTGTATATTGTATATAACAAAGATTTAAGTTGATTCTGGACAAAGAAAGATAACTCCAATTAAAAAAAATTCTTGCTATTGCACAATATTGTGCAATAGGATATTTCTTGCTTACTATTCTGGACAAAGAAAGATAACTCTAATTAAAAAAAATTTTGCTATTTCACAATATTGTGCAATTAGACATTTCTTGCCATTGCACAATACTGTGCAATTGAAAAGACTTGCTATTGCACAATACTTAATATAATAATTTTAGATCCTGATTTGGACCAACTTGAAAACTGGGCCCATAATCAAAAATCTAAGTACATGTTTAGATTCAGCATATCAAAGAGGCCCAAGAATTCAATTTTTGTTAAAATCAAACTTAGTTTAATTTTGGACCCTTTGGACTTTAATGTAGACCAATTTGAAAACAGGACCAAAAATGAAGAATCTACATACACAGTTAGATTTGGCATATCAAAGAACCCCAAGGATTAAATTTTTGATGAAATCAAACAAAGTTTAATTTTTGGGTCCCGATTTGAACCAACTTGAAAACTGGGCCAATAATCAAGAATCTAAGTACATTTTTAGATTCAACATATCAAAGAACCCAACCGATTCATTTTTTGTCAAAATCAAACTAAGTTTAATTTTGGACCCTTTGGACCTTAATGTAGACCAATTTGAAAACGGGACCAAAAGTTGAGAATCTACATATACAGTTAGATTCGGCATATCAAAGAACCCCAATTATTCAATTTTGATGAAATCAAACAAAGTTTAATTTTGGACCCTTTGGGCCCCTTTTTCCTAAACTGTTGGGACCAAAACTCCCAAAATCAATACCAACCTTCCTTTTATGGTCATAAGCCTTGTGTTTAAATTTCATAGATTTGTATTTACTCATACTAACGTTATGGTGCGAAAACCAAGAAAAATGCTTATTTGGGTCCCTTTTTGGCCCCTAATTCCTAAATTGTTGGGTCCTAAACTCCCAAAATCAATACCAACCTTCCTTTTGTGGTCATAAACATTGTGTTTAAATTTCATCGATTTCTATTTACTTAAACTAAAGTTATTGTGCGAAAACCAAGAAAAATGCTTATTTGGGCCCTTTATTGGCCCCTTATTCCTAAACTGTTGAAGCCAAAACTCCCAAAATCAATCCCAATCTTTCTTTTGTGGTCATAAACCTTGTGTCAAAATTTCATAGATTTCTATTAACTTAAACTAAAGTTATGGTGCGAAAACCAAGAAAATGCTTATTTGGGCCCTTTTTGGCCCCTAATTCCTAAAATGTTGGGACCAAAACTCCAAAAATCAATACCAACCTTCCTTTTATGGTCATAAACCTTGTGTTAAAATTTCATAGATTTCTATTCACTTTTACTAAAGTTAGAGTGCGAAAACTAAAAGTATTCGGACAACGACGACGACGCAGACGACGACGCCAACGTGATAGCAATATACGACGAAATTTTTTTCAAAATTTGCGGTCGTATAATAATTATACAATTACAATGTACTGTGAAGTACGCAAATATATACTAGCATCGTATATCAGACCTAAGTTTATTGTTGGGTGGTAGCTTTAAACAGGCGGCTGAGTAATCAGTTAAAATCAATAAAGACGAGTCCCGTTAGTATAGAAAGTCCCTGGTTGAGGCAAACTTAAGTAAGAAAATGGAAACAAAAAACTCAGCACTTTACCCATTTATACATTAAAGTGACATAGCTCTAGTATAATAAAAGTGACGCCACACAATTCAAATTTGATCTTAGTATCTAAGTAAACTCCTCGGTTGCCTGCTGCCGTACACCACCAATTAAAAAACAACATTTTCATTCAGAAATCTGTTTAAAAATTGCATGCATTTCACAATTTTTAACACTGTGGATAAACAAAAGATTAATCTTGTTACTAATCATATTACATAAAAGTTCTAACATACCAACACAAATATTAGTATAGGATATTATCAAACAGTGTGTCACGCTCTAATAAAAGGTAGGTAAACACTTTTTGGATATTGGAACATTTTTACCTGCAATATATATATTCACTACACAATGAAAATACATACACACCTGTGATAAAAGATCTCATAACTCCCACCATAAGAAGAGGGTTGATCATTACATTATCTCTTAGCTGGGGGGTATCGAAATAAACAATCTTCCCCAGAGAATGATGAAAATGTAGGAAATCAGTCAACTGCTCAGGGGACAGGACAGACACCTCGCTGATATCATTTAATTCTTTAACTTCAGCCAATGACATTATTTGTTTTCCTTCTGCCACTAGTTCAGCGATCTCTAGCTCTAGTGGAACACAAGCATTAGGCATTATTTCACCCCAGCATGGGTGGTCGAATGTAAGTTCTGTTATTGTTTTCTTCAGAACTTCTATTTCTGGGTCGGCTTGATCTTTGGCATTGACAAATATTAGAGGTCTAAGGACCAGATGATGTTTTCCCTCGTGGTCTTTAAACAACTCCTCAATTCCTCTGTAAAGTTCTCCACGTCTGGTCTCAATATTCTCCTGTTAAACATAAAAAGTTGACAGAATAATACACTGTAAAGATACTGTATCGCACACCTGGTGATTTAAATGCATCTTCAATGGTGGAATAACAACAACAACAACAGCAATACTTTATTTTAAGAGAGTTACACAATTAGTTAATCTTCCCTGAGGCCCTCATCATGAAAAATCAAACAAAATGCAAACATATACATTGCATACATTAGTATAAAAAGTCAAGTATGATAATAATGTTCAATACAACTTGATAAAATGTGATTAATAAATAAACATGATGACATAATCAGTTTTTAATATTATTTATACAGCTAGGTTGATTTCAATAATTGATCTGTTATAAATGTTGTATTTGAAAGAATTAATATTTCTTCACGGTATTGGCAAATTATTCCACAAGAATGGTCTCGAATACGTAAAAAAGATTTTGATCAATTCTGTTTTTGGTTTAGGGAGTATGAGGTTTCCTTGAACAGCATTTCTCAAGGGTATGTATTTCTGTCTGAAACATAATGAAACTTGTCAGTTGGATAGGATGGGGCATCATTTTTAATGCACTTAAATGTCATCACAAACTTATGATATTTTATTCTCTGTTCAAATGTCAACCAGTTTAAGTGTTTGAATAAGGACGAAGAAGGAGCGAAAGGGTCGGTTTCTAGTATTAATATAGCAGCTCTCTTTTGTAATTTTAATATCCTTTTTAAATCCTCACTGCTACAACTACTCCACACTAAACAACAATAATCAATTAGTGGCAAGATAAAACCATTATAGAATAATTTTCTGCATTTTAGATTTAGAAATTTTTTAATCTTTAATAGTAGATATAGTCTAGAGGATATTTTTGAGCAGATCACATCAATTTGGTTTGTCCATGTGAGGGAAGGGTCAATTTCAATGCCTAAAAGACTTTCGCATGTGGAAGATTGTATCACTTGATTGTTAATAGTTAAACAACTCTCATTGTAATGTGGCTTTGCTCTTTGCTTCGTTCCAATAATCATATATTTTGTTTTATTTTTATTGATGAACATATTGTCATCATTGCACCATTCCTCAACACCATGTAAATCTTTTTGTACCTTTGACTGTAGAGTTTGATAACAATTACCAGACAGATGTAAAGTTGAATCATCGGCATATAACAGTGAAACAATTTTTCATATACATTGTAAAAAGGAAGGTCGTTTATGTATAATATAAACAGAAGGGGACCTAATATGGAGCCTTGGGGGACACCATACTTGAAGTACAGTTTTTCAGAATGAGCATTACCAATTTGTACTTGTTGATATCTTTCATTCAAATATGATTTTAAAAAAGAAACAGCAGTATCATCAAATCCATAAATTTCAATTTTTTTACAGAGAATATCATGATCTACAGTACTACATCAAAAGCTTTCTTAAAATCCGACAGGACTGTTAATTTGACGTCACCATCATTCATAACTCGTTCTACAATTAGATGTATCTCAAATTTTCAAGTGACATACATCTTCTCTCAAGGGTAAATTTTACACTTTTAACCTAGATCTTATACTTTCAAAGTTATCAGTTGTTAAATCTTACATTCAAAAGGGGAATACAATGAAAAGGGTATTTTGAAAGAAAAACTTGCTATTGATATTTTTGTTTGGTAATTCACTTTACCTACCTAGTAAAGAAACACAAGTAAACAAAATAAGACACAATTAATAAGTTGGCAATAAATCTAAAACAGGTCAAGAGGGTATTTGCATGAACATAAAGATATTGTTTAATTTCAATTTTTTGTTGATAAAAATTGAACTTATTTTAAAACAAATCATGAATCGTCCTCATGCATTCCCTGTCACAATCTTTTATTTCACAAACTCATCAACATTTGTATTAGGTTTTGGAATTTCAAATATTTTGGCCTCTAACATCACTGAAGAGACATTTATTGTTAAGATGTGCATATGGTGCAGTACCACTAAATTCTAAACTTTCATATTGTCAACATATTTGTTGAAATAAAACTGACTTAAAAAGAAAATACAAACTTTAACATTTAAACTGAGCAATTGTTATAGTCAATAGACCATGCTCGAGAGTAACAAGGCAAAGAAAATACAAACTTTAACATTTAAACTGAACAATTGTTTAAAGTCAATAGACCATGACCGAGAGTGACACGGCAAAGAATCTCCATGATAATGAGATATATCAAATTGAATATTAATACAAATGCTAACCAATATCATTTTCTTATCTATAAATGTTTCTTCATATATTCTACTCTAGTTATCGGCCCTGTAATCTGATCTTAAGTCTATTACCCACAAATCAATTAGGATCAGATCTTGTTCTTTCGAAAGTGTAGCTTTATACGAAGTTTGGTCAAGTTAAGACATATGGGCATATTATCATTATGCAAGCAGTTTTTACACATTATTCAAGTGTTTCAAATGGCAATGACTTACTACTATATTTCTAACATAAGATCACTCACCATTGGTACTTTGTCCTTGTGAGTGGCAACAAACAAGATTTTTGGTATGCCTGCATATACAACCTTACAATAGGTCAGGATGGAATTGACCCAATATTGCAAGAATACTACAAAATAAAATCAAAATCTGTCATAAAAAAAGTATAAACTAGAGGCTCTAAAGAGCCTGTGTCTCTCACCTTGGTCTATGTGAATATTAAACAAAGAAAGCAGATGGAATACAAATTCATGAACAAATTTAACAAGTAATTCCATTCCCCTACTTACTTTTTTAGGCATAAAATATAAGGAAATAAATCTGCATCGTGTATGAAGAAAAATTTCATCAAAACTACAATTTTAAGTCTTTGGGTAGATAATTTGAGAAATCAGTATGTAAACATTCTAATATTAAATATGTTTTTTGGTTTACTCATTATAAAACAATCTGACTTTCTATAGGAAAACATTGTTTTTAACATTGCTTAATGACTAGGCCATTAATTGTGAATTTGACAATACATTGCTTAACATACTTTTACAACAAATAAACATATTTTGACACAAGTAAGGATAACATTTGTTTTTGCTGCTATTTAATACAAAGTTTTAACAAAAATAGAATTAAGGAATAACAACAATAGTGCACACACTGAAATTTCTCGCCTTCTTTACCAACCATTTATATTATGTTGATAGTCCTAAATATAAAGTTTGACTACAACTATCACAAAAAACTTAGCATGATCCAAGAAAATGAGGTCAAGGTCAGATAAACTAAACAGAAATACATGTACTCCTAACAATCATTCAATTCACTAAATGTAGTTGACCGGTCTGTCTACAAAGGACTCATCAGTGACGCTCGAATCCAAAAAAGTTGAAAAGGCCAAATAAAGTACGAGGTTGAAGAGCATTGAGGACCAAAATTCCTGAAAGTTTTGCCAAATACACCCAAGGTAATCTATTCCTGAGGTAGAAAAGCCTTAGTATTTTAAAAATTCAAAAGTTTTGTAAACAGTTAATTTATAGATATGACCTAGAAAACTTAACATTGACCAATGAACCATGAAAAGGAGGTCAAGGTCAGACGAACCATGTCAGGCAGACATGTACACCGTACAATCAATCTATGCATTAAATATAGTCGAATTATTGCTTATAGTATCTAAGAAACAAACTTAACCATGAAAACTTAACATTGATCAATGATCCATGAAAATAAGGTCAAGGTCAGATGATACATGGAGACTGACATGTACATCATAAAATATTACCATACACCAAATATAGTTGACCTATTCTTGCTATAGCGCAATACTGTGCAATTGAAAATTTCTTGCTATTGCACAATACTTTTTATAATAATTCACATATCCTGTTTGGTGTGTATCTCCTGCCATATCATTATTTTTTGCTTTTATATATATATATATATATATATATATATATATATATATATATATCAGAAATAAACAACTTAAAATAAAAAAAAAATTAAAGAAAAATAAACAGAAAAAAATTCCCCCCCCCAAATTTGTTGAACCCCTTATGATTCATCACCCCAAACTCAATCCCAGCCTTCCCTTTGTGATATAATACCTTGCAGTACAAATTTAGAGAGATCCATACACTTGAACACAAGTTATTGTCTGGAAACTAGAAAAAAAAGCTTTTTTGTGTCCTTTTTGGTCCCAAATTCCTACACATTTAGGGCAATTGCCCCAAACTCAAACCCAGCCTTCCCTTTGTGATATAGAACCTTGTAGTATAATTTCAGAAAGATCCATACACTTACACAAAAGTTATTGTCCTGAAACAAGAAAAATGTATGTTTTTTTAAACTTTTTGGCCGCTAATTCCAAAAAGTTTGAGGCAATTACCCCCAATATCAATCCCAGCATTTCCTTTGTGATATGGAACCTTGTGGTACAATGTCAGAGAGATCCATACACTAACACACAAGTTATTGTCTGAAAGTTACAAAAATGCTTATTTTTGGCCCCTTTTTCCTTAAATTTTGTTACCATAACCCCTAAAATCAAACCCAACCTTCCTTTTGTGGTATTGAACCTTATGGTAATATTTCATAGAGATCCATTTCTTAAACTTAAGTTATTGTGCAAAAACCAATATGTCTTTCGACGACAACAACGACGCCAACTTCATACCAATATATGACCGCAAAAATATAATGTTGTCTGTCAATAAATGCAGCACTCTGTTCATGCTTATGCTAAAATCATCAGCTCCTTTTTTGTGAGAATTTACTCATTCAAAATCTAAAGCACTTTCCGACGTACAAAAATTCAAACCTGGTATCTTTGATAAATATTATTGTCTTACCTCATATCAATGTTTCAAAATGTGAGACATATTGAGGTTAATATTGTAGTTTGTGACAAGCTCAAAGTGGCAATGTAAACAAGTTACGTAAACATTTAGATTTAGGCTTAAATATTTAGACAATTTTAATTGTTTTTTGAACTATCACCTTGCTGTCATAGAAATGTATCCTGTTTTCATTATCTGAGTGTAAATAACATGCGCATTACCTGCTGGCGTTGGCGTCATGTGCTGCCCTGGAAAACACATCACATCAGGGACCTGTTCATGCAAATCTTTGCTCCCATCAAATACTACAAGAAACAATGCCCGGAACGTCATGAAGGTCTGATGTGTTGTTAGATAAACATATTGTCCACCAAAATCCCAGAAGATAAGACGTCCAACTTTCATCTTATACTTTCCACTTTTGAGGAACTTTTCCATTTTCTTTCTTATTTCTTCTTTTGTCATTCTTGTTCTCATTTTCTTTTTCATCTGTTTTACCGTGTGAGGCACATTGGAGGATTTCGTAGATGGTAGAGATTGTGCTGCTGCAGACTGTTCTGAGGTCAAAGAGGAAAGTGTAGTTTTGGCATAACCAGTTGAGCTTGTATTTGAAGCTTTGATGAACTTTTTGGTTAGTTCACTCTCCTCCTCTTCTTCCAGAGAGGACATTAAAACCTTACTGTACACAACATCCAGGGCATTAAAAGAGTCTGAAATTATATTTAATACATCAGGCAAATCAAATCAAAATCGGCTGCAGGCTGTCAAAACGAAGTGAAGAATGTAAGAAAAGTCAGTAATTAAGATTAAAATGAAATCTTATCAGGTGAAACATTCACATAATGCTATTAACACATTTTAAAGAGTCATATTTTAACTGATTGATTGATGACATTATTGAATATGGAAAATAATGTTAATTCATTGAATAATTTTAACATTTAAATTCAATTTCAAAATATAAAACCTTAACATCTTTCTAATAAGATTAGTAAAATGTCAAGATTTTCATACACAAATCAGATTTGATATTGAATTAATATGGTGCGTAAATAGAAGGCACAAAAAAATGGCTACAATGAGAAACTATTTAAATCAGTGCTATAACATGTCTGCTGATAGGGCAGTCCATGCAATAGAGTTTTTTAATGTGGTCAGATATTCTACTTGTGCTCTTTCTCACCTGGATCAACAAGAATCCACTCTTTTGACTGAATGTCTAGGCCACAGCGACCTTCTATCAGAGAAATCCCATCAGTCGGGTGTCGACCATCAGGTATACTTTCTCCAGCTAACAGCTTCACAAGAGTCGATTTCCCAACAGAAAATTGACCAGTTACCATGTATCTCATATCAAATGATTCATAGCTGCCCTTCCCATATAAACGATTTAACATGGCAGACTGTTGACCTTTTCCGATGGAATCTAAAAAAAAAAAAATGGAAAGTTTTGATGTGTTCATGTTGTGAAAAAAAAATGTATCCATACACAAACTCATATATAATTTCTCCTCATTTGTTGGTTAATATGTTGATATGTCATCTTTTCGATATGGCAGCCGCAATGTGTTAAATATGTCAGAATGTCTTTATGTCTATGTGTTGATGTATTAGCCTGTTTATGTATTGAATTATTGATGTAATGATGTAGAAGTCTGTTAATGTGTTAAATTGTTAGTGTTTTAATATGTTAATGTGTTGATATATGAATATTTTAATGTTTTGAAATTTCAGTGTGTCAATATGTCTATGTGTTAATGTATGCGTTGTTCAATATGTTTGTGGTTCAATATGTCAAGAGTGTCTATATGTCTATGTATTGATGTATGATCCTGTCAATGTGTCAATATGTCAAAATGTCAGTTTGTCGATATCTCTGTTTGGATGAATTTATCTGTTAATGTGTTAATTTATTTATAAGTGTGTTGATATGTCTACATCTTGATATACGAATCTGTTAATTTGTTGATCTGTTAGTGTGCCATTATGTCAAGGTGAATGTATGAGTCTGACATTTTAGTAAATATGTCAGTGTGCCAATATGTTTATGTGTCGATGTATGAGTGTTAATGTATTGATATATCAGTGTGTTAATGCGTTGATGTTTGAATCTGTTAATGGGTTGATTTGCCAGTATGTCGATGTATTAATGTGTAGATGTTTTAGTATGTTAATGTGTTGATATGTTGATGTGTTGATATGTCATGTGTAGATTTATTAATATGTTATAGTGTTCATCTGTCAGTGTGTCAATATGCCAATGTGTTGCTGTTTGAGTCTGTTAATGTGTCGTAATGTTAACTTGTGGATGTTAGAGACTGTTAATGTGTTGATTTGTCAGTGTGTCAATATGTAAATGTGTTAATGTATGCGTTGTTCAATATGTTTGTGGTTCAATATGTCAAGAGTGTCTATATGTCTATGTATTGATGTATTGATGTATGATCCTGTCAATGTGTCAATATGTCGACGTGTGAATATTTTAGTCTGTTAATGTGTTGATTTGTCAGTGTGTAAATCTGTCGATATGCAAATGTTTCAGTCTGTTAATGTGTAGATCTGTCAATGTGTCAATGTATGAGTCTGTTAATGTGTTCATCTGCCAATGTATTTATGTTTGAGTCTGGTAAGATGTTGCTATTCAGTGTGTCAACATGTCAATGCGTTGCTGTTTGAGTCAGGGAATGTGTTGATATGTCAGTGTGTCAATATGTAAATGTGTTATGTTTGAGTCAGGGAATGTGTTGATATGTTAGTGTGTCAATATCCAATGTGTTGATGCATGAGTCTGTCAATGTGTTGATCTATTAGCGTGATGATGTATGTGTGCTAAAGTGTTGATCTGTCAATGTTTCAATATGTCAATATTTTGATGTATGAACCAGGTTATATGTTGATATGTAAGTGTGTCAATATGTCAATGTGTTGATGTTTGAGCCTGTCAATATGTTGATATGTAAGTGTGTTAAGATGGCAATGTGTTGATGTATGAATCTGGTTATATGTTGATATGTAAGTGTGTCAGTATGTCAATGTGTTGATGTATAAATCTGGTTATATGTTGATATGTAAGTGTGTCAATATGTCAATGTGTTGATGAATGAATCTGGTTATATGTTGATATGTAAGTGTGTCAATATGTCAATGTGTTGATGTATGAGCCTATCAATGTGTTGATCTATCAGCGTGATGATATATGTGTGTTAAAGTGTTGATCTGTCAGTGTGTCGATATGTCAATTTGTTGAAGTGGGAGTCTGGTAATATGTTGATCTGTCAGTGTGTAAATATGTCAATGTGTCTGTTCAATATGTCATTGTGTCAATATGTATCTGTGCTAATGTATGGGTCTGTTTATTTGTTGATTTGTCAGTGTGTCAATATGTCAGCTTGTTGATGTTTGAGTGTGTTTATATGTTGATCTGTTAGTGTGTCAACATGTCTATGTGTTGATGTTTGAGTCTGTTAATGTGTTGATCTGTCAGTGTTTCAATCTGTCAATTTGTTGATATATCAAATGTTGATGTATGAGTCAGTTGATGTGTTGATCTGTCAGTGTTTCAATATGTCAATGAGTCGATATATGAGTCTGTTATTTTTTCTAATCTGTCAGTGTGTCAATATGGTAATGTGTTGATGCATGAATCTGTTAAAATGTTGATTTGTCAGTGTATCGATATGACAATGTGTTGATGTATGAATATGTTTATGTGTTGATTTGTCAGTGTAGCAATATGCCAATTGATGAGTCTGTTTTGTGTTGATCTGTCAATTTGTCGATATGTCAATGTGCTGATGTATTAATCTGTAAAAGTGTGCAGACCTCGACAATAACGCTTGTCCAATTGTCCGGTTCCAGAGGGAAAAAAGGTCGGACAAGTAAAAGCTGTATCAAGCTTGTCCATTGGGACAAGTACAATTATTCTGCAGAAAATAAACTTCATCCAACTTTGATGAACAAAGTATAATTATAAACAACAAACAAACAAAACAAATATTAATTTGACATGTTTCTGTATTCTGTCTATTCAAATGCAAAACCTTTTTCTTCGACATGTTTACTTGCAATCGATAATTTTTAACTGGTTCTTTGTCAGGTACTTTTTAACAGGTCAAAAGTATACTATTCTCGGAAACCAGTCATACTGATCCGAATCAATGCTGCGCTTTATAGATAAGGTAACTTTATAGTACAGTTCGTCACCTGGACAGGTTTAGCTCAAGTTTAAGACAGTTTGGCACCGTAGGACACATATTTAGTAGACATGATTGATAGACAGTTTGGCAAGAAAGGAATCAATTTGGGACCAAGACAAATCAGTATCTCATTTTCTTACCTTATTATGTTCTTTATAATAAATACCATACCGGTAATTTTTTCACAAAAATATTTTTTTTATTTACCATAATTTCATAAAATTCACAAAATCATATTTGATCATAAGTAGAAAAAAAACAATACTTGTAATATGGTGACCTATAGTTGTTAATTTCTGTGTCATTTGGTCTCTTGTTGAGAGTTTTCTCATTGGCAATCAGACCTCATCTTCTTTTTATTGATTGCATTTGAATAAAACTGTTTTCAACTAAAAAAAAAAAGGATACAAATCCAATGAGCAATGATGAGTGTACAGGCCTATCAGATGGTGCCTAATGTTTAGATTCTGATGAGACTGACATTGGTGAAAACTAGAACCTAAGTCCTGTGACATGACTAGATTCAGTTGTACTTGACTCATATTTTTGAATCTTTTTCAAAAGAAATTCATCAAATTCTATTCTATTATTTAAATCCGTTTTGTTCCTTTAATCAACTTAAAATGTAAAAACTTAAAAGGTTATTTTTAGTTAAAAACATTTGGACAAGTAACAATTTCATTCGGACAAGTAAGTTTGGTATGTACTTGTCCAGTATGTACTTGTCCTACTGGACAAGTTGAAAAAAAAGTTATTGTAGAGGCCTGATGTGTCGATGTATATATGAGTCTGTTATTGTGTTGATCTGTCTAAGTGTGGATATGTCAATGTGTCAGTATATATGTCTGTTTAAGTGTTGATCTGTCAATGTGTCAATATGTCAATGTGTAGATCTCTCAAGGCGTTGATGTGTAAAAAGCTTTAGAACTGTCAATGTATTAATATGTCAATTTGTTAATTTGTCAGCTGGTCAATGTGTCCATATGTCTTTGTGTCAATGTTTGAATTTGATCCTCTTTTGATACCTCAATTTTGAGATGATGATCTGTCAATGTTTTAATATGTCAATTATTTAATATGTCAATTTTTTAATAGGTCAACTGGTCAATGTGTCTATCCGTCTATGTGTCAATGTATTAATATGTCAAAAAACTACTTATTCTGTATAATTCAGTTGAGCTGATGGCTGGTTTTCAGCATTTCAACTTCCCCTTATTAGAGTCAACATGAAAAGACGGACACAAGTCCCTTAAAAACATTAAACATAAAATTGCAGATAGAGCACAAATCTCAACAAACGTCCATGAGAACAATTATTGATCCACCAGTGGCGTCCATCAGTTTGTACTTGCAAAGAAACCCTTCAATACGTAATTGCGTGATATCCTATCCATTTATTTAATTTATTTTATTATTCCACACTTTGTAAATACTAATAGTTTATTTTAATGAGACATCCATCTTCACTGAACTTAAAATTGAGAATGGAAATGGGGAATGTGTCAAAGAGACAACAACCACCATAGAAAAAACAACAGCAGAAGGTCACCAATAGGTCTTCAATATAGCGAGAAATTCCCACACCCGGAGGCGTCTTTCAGCTGGCCCCTTAACAAATATATACTAGTTCAGTGATAATGAACGCCATACTAATTTCCAAATTGTACACAAGAAACTAAAATTAAAATAATACAATACTAACAACGGCCAGAGGCTCCTGACTTGGGACAGGCGCAAACATGCTTGTATACATTAAACTTTAGGGGCCAGCTGAAGCAGCCTCTAGGTGTGGGATTTTCTCGCTGTGTTAGAGACCAATGGGAGGCCTTGGGCTGTTTTATGCTTTTTGATCTGGTTGAAGTTTCTTTGAAGCATTCCCCGTTTCCATTCGTAATTTTTATCAAATATTCAATTGCTTGAGTTATATATATTAACTAAGTTGATGTGATCACAAACTACATGTTTATTTCAAATAACTGGGAGAGACGCACAAACAAGAAACATCATGACCCTCTACTATTGTAGGCAGAACAAAAAAAACATCCATGTACTTGTCTTAAGCAGATCAGCTATATCCCACTGTGGCAATACTCTCAGAAAAGTATGGATGTACTTGGGACAACAAATGTCCGTTTATTAGAAACAAGTAATTATAAATCATTTCAGTCGGTATCTGAATAATTTACATTAGATAATTACCTTCAACTACTGGTGCTGCAGGTTCCTGTAAATGGGTGTCAGGAGTTACTTCTGGGGATGTCTTTGACATGACAGTCTACAAAAGAAAAATATGCTATAAACTATCATGCCCTATGTGAAAACTTGTCAAATAGTTTAATACCCCTACAGAAAAAAAAAGTTGAGGGCTAGTTGAGGGCTATGTGGAGGACAGTTGAGGGCTAGCTGTTTTAAGCAAAATAGTTGAGGGCTAGGTGTTGAGCAGCTTTCTTTGGTTACATCTTCTGACATCAGACTCGAACTTCTCTTGAACTGAATTTTAATGCGTATTGTTATGCGTTTACCTTTCTGCATTGGCTAGAGGTATAAGGGGAGGGTTGAGATCTCACAAACATGTTTAACCCCGCCGCATTTTTGCGCCTGTCCCGAATCAGGAGCCTCTGGCCTTTGTTAGTCTTGTATTATTTTAACTTTTAGTTTCTTATGTACAATTTGGAGTTTAGTATGGTGTTCATTATCACTGAACTAGTATATATTTGTTTAGGGGCCAGCTGAAGGACGCCTCCGGGTGCGTGAATTTCTCGTTGCATTGAAGACCTGATGGTGACCTTCTGCTGTTGTCTGCTCTATGGTTGGGTTGTTGTCTCTTTGACACATTCCCCATTTCCATTCTCAATTTTATAGCTCAACTCAAACTTTGCCAAGCACTGTATGTTTGATAGATGTCGCTCAACTGGCCCTCAACTGAACCAAAATTAAGGGAAGCACATGTTTTTATACATTTTTCTACAGGTATTTACTTAACTATAACTCATAACATAAAAATAAAAAAACAAACAGTATTTTTTTATTATAAGATATATCAAATATTCAAGATTTTGGTAATTAATAGTTAATATTAGGGGCAAATGTTAAAGGGATCACACTGTCACAATACCCTAAAAAACCTCAAACAAAGTTAAAATTTGAACTGGGCTTGAGCATACACATGGCAAGCAAAGATGTCTTCTAGCTATCATAAATAGAATAAGAATTTTACAATGGATGTTTACTAATAACTGTATAGACATTGAATAGTGCAGTGTATTCTTCTGGTGGCATGACTTTTGGATTAAGGAAGATTGATGTTTTAACAAATATTTATGGAAACATCTTTTGGTAAGTACATTGCATTAGAATTTCCACCATTTTGAATAAGTGTGTATGCACATTTAGTTCAAAATAGTGATATTTAAAGTGTCTTCTTAACTTTTTACAGTGAAGAAAAATTTAGACAACATATTTATGCATTAATTTATATATTATCAAGTGTGTAAGACAGGAGACATATTTATTGTATTATTGAGAGAATTTGTTTTATAAAGTTTTACTAATATCCTAATAATAATATTCTAATACATGTATAATGAATATGGTATAAAACTATAGACATCTGGGGTAAGACTGCCAATAAGACATCTATCCACAAATGACAGATATATATATATATCTTTTTTTTCTTGTTGAACATGTTGAACAACTCTTTCTGTTTTGAGAATTTCAATATATATCTAAATACTTCTCCTTGCATACAAATTAATATGGCTGCAGGATTAACTAGATTGTATTTACTAGATAACTTTTAACTAGAGTCTCTAAAGAGCCTGTGTCGCTCACCTTGGTCTATGTGCATATTCAACAACGGACACTCTCCAACATTGTAGACAAGAATAGAATTCACGACAAAAATCAGTTTAGATGATCTTGTATTGCTTATCATTTAGCCTGTTTAGTTTCTCTCTAACTTCTTTAGTTTTTGCTCAAAACACAAAAGAAGATAAACAAAATCCTCATTTAAGGGCTATCCCTCCTATAAAGAGTCAGTCTACTTAACTATATCGGCAAAATTTGAATTGTTAGTAGATCTTGACTAAGGGCGATAAGGGCAATAACTCCAAAAAGAGTCATCTGACCATTTCCTCCATATTGTCTTCATTGTAGATTTTGTTTTGCTGATCATTTTTGCCTAGCTAATTTTCTATCTGTCTAATATAGTTTTAAGATAGAAGGCAAAAAACGGAAAGATTGGTCAGCGAAGGGCAATAACTCTAATAAGGAGTCTATAGACAATTTTGACCATGTTGACCTATCTGTAGAACTTGTCTTGATCATCATCTTCACCGCTGTATCTATTATAGTTTTCAAGATAGTAGGCAAAAATAAAAACTAGAGGCTCTAAAGAGCCTGTGTCGCTCACCTTGGTCTATGTGAATATTCAGGGATGATTCCACTATATAGTTTAGGGCCGCTTAGCGGCCCTTAAATTGGTCAGCGGCCCCGAAAAATGTATGTGAATATAAATTCCCAATTCAGGAAAATAAAATAAAAATTGGTATTGCCGGAAAAATTTCCGTCACTGATAACGGCAACTATAATTTTCATAGTTTGTTGTCAAAACGTAGTAAAATCCGGATAACATAAGAATGTTGACTACAATCGCATTTTATTACCAACGATTTAATTATGTCAACATGAGGTAAATAATTTACGCAGCTGGTTTCAATTGATCAAAATATTATGGCAGTATTAGATCTCGTATAAGTAAGATCGCTCAGCAGGTTGATCAAAAACATGCTTTTTGACAAACAGGTGTCAAAGCAGACATCGACAAAGATTCAAATTTTTGTATAGCATTGATGAATAAATTTTAATGGGCGCCGATCTCGTAAAAGCAGATCGCTCGTTATGTTTTTGTTGGAAAAAATGTTGATGATAGACCATTCATGAAATCAATTCTCTGCTATCCGCCATTTTGTCTTCTTTCCCCCGATTAATGAAATGATATGTCTATAAACCACAAAGAAACAGAACTACAGTAACCGATGTAGTCGTAATCTTGTCAATCGTACGGTTGTTTTATCCGACTAACTAACTTGATACGGAAAATATTCTTTAAATTACCATGGTCTGTTGTTTTTAAACTTGATATTGGAATTAGGTGAAAAGTCAAAGTTGAAATCATAAATAAGTGTACCGTGAAAATTGTTTTCGAAAATCTAATTTGTTCATAATTCTTTAAAGTAATAAACTGTTTTCAAATAAATTTTGATCTTCCCTCTTCTGATCACCAGCATGGCTAAAGGTATTACTTCCAAAGGTATTGTGAGGGGTGTCAGGTGACAAGCGATTTCCTGTCTGGCTTGCAAGTTCATGCTTCGTTTCACTTCTGCAGGTATTGATTGATCAGTGCATGTACACGGCTGATAACTTTTAACTTCCCATTTTGAACTATCAGATGTATAATATACAACTCTGTCTTACTTGTCATTACCAAACTCATACGCTTGTTTATAAATAACATTTCTGGTGTAAAGAATATTATTCATAAAAATATAAATAATACCCAAAAAATAAGATTTGATGAAATTAAAATCTATTTAAATATTTTTTTCCAAGGGTGAATTTGGGAAAATGTAATATATACTCATTGTCAAAAGTGAAGGACAGATTGAAACATACCAGAAACATTGATTTAAAAAAATGTACGCACTTGCCGACGATTCGTTTATACGACTGGATAGAAAGTTACGGAACTATAGCGCAATTTAAAATATATACATGTATACATTGAACATAAGAAAAAAACATATATTTTGAATAAATACGGGTAAAAGTGTTGTAAATAGACTGGTCCACGTATGCCAACAGTATGTAATCATCGAATGTCGATAGACTATTGTATACCAGAAGAAGAAGAGAACCAATTTGATTTAAATACAGGTCGATGTATAACTTTTGCTTTGGTTCATTGAAGTTGTGGATATAGTAAAATCACAGATTTATATTTCAATAAGATTGTTCTCGAACAAAGGAAGGAATTCGTCATCACAATTGTTATATATGCCACTGGACGAACACTAATTATCCCAAAGGGATGTGAATATTTTGCTGGGAAACTTTTGAGTATCAAAGTTTCAAATTAATTTCGGGATTTATTTTTTTTCTTGGTATTCAATAACAGAAAAAAGAATAAATTACTTGTCCGCTAAATAGGGGTATTCTTGTCAGATGAAAGACTTTTAGTTATATTTAAAAAAATAGGGAAATATGACATTAAATTGGTTCTGTCTTTTTTTTTAAACATCGTTAAAAAGATGTGTGACTAAGGTGAACGCCACAAGAACCCTGTAATACTAGTACGAGAATATAGCATGTAAACATTCCTTCACAATAATATGGTTGTATTGGAAATCTTTTCATACAGATTGACAACTCATTGTCCGATATGCATGTAATATTTGCCACATGACGCCCATAGTTCTTTCTACCATCATCATCTTATTCTTTGATATTGCTGTCAACATCGATAGTTCACACCCAAACAAAATAGGAGTAATGGACCTTCAGAACTTCTCTGTATTATACACTTGTGAAATATATAGACGAAATTTCTGTATTGAAATGAATATACATCTCACAAACAGGATTTTCAAATAACGATTTTGAGTAATCACCTTACAAACCAATATAAAAGTATGGCAAGATATAACCATGAAGGAATTTAGTTTTTGTCAGACACAAAACTTCATCACTATCATAAACGTATACGTATATATGCATACAATTTCAAATATCAAGAACAAGCGGTCGATGTCGATAGTCCGTTTTCTAACTGTTCGAGTTAGACATGTCACTTGTTCATTCTTGAAAGCCTTCATATTCCCCGTCTAACAATGGGAACTGTTTCTAATTGTGTTGACTATAAATGCTTGTATGGTAATTCTGTCGTTTATCTGTACAAGCGGTTGCATTTCCTCTCCTTTCCCAACAAACAAGAGAACAAAACGCTACTAGTCTGCTTTCTCTGGAGCTCAGCCTCAATGGCTCTTATACGTCAGGAAACTTACATGTATACTAATAATGATTGTTTCAAGAACAACGATGTATGGACGAACTATTCTAAATTCGTCAATATCAGTTATGCAGGACTAAAATATAACTTTTATTACAACTACTGTATTACTTATTTGGATTAATGACGGCTATCATGTTCAACATTGCACAAATATTATCATAGAATTAAAAAAAAATCCTCAAAAATCCTTAAAAAAAATAATGCCTTACCTTAGATAATTGGTATTTTTTCACAAAAGGTTTGTGTAAATGATTGTCAAATGATTTAACTATGTAAGAATAAAATGTTAAAAAGAAACTAAAAAAAAAACCATGTATGTTGTATTTTTTTGTCAAATAAAAAATTGCAATAGTCTTATTAGCATTTAAACACAGCCAGATTTGAATACAAGTTAAGAAATTCCGGTAAGGTCAATGATATCAAACAGATGTACAATCATGGTATATCAAATTGGGTAATATTGCATTTAGTTTTTATTAAAGATTAAAACTACTATTTTTTACTTAATATTTGAATCTTTACGCCAATTGCCGCTAAGAAAGTATTCAAAAATTGTTTCCTTTTATTTTTATACATTTTCGGAATTACGAATCTGAATTTTATTTTCAATTAATTTACACAATTTAATTATTGAATCTTTATTCTCATCGTGTATTAAATCTTAGTGTATTAACATCGTGACATCATACTCTTTCTAATCCTTTCTGTTTATCCTTTCCAAATAACAACATTTATACCTGTGTACGCTTGAACTCACACCTGTGGCTAAATAGCTACAAGGTAAACGAATTGACCTCAAGCTGAGAAATATACAGTGACCTTTACAAAATAATATACACACTCTGCTCACACATTAGTTGCATTGAAATGATTATCAAAACAATAACGGTAAATAGAACTGAAATATTTTCAGTTCAATATCAGTAGAAATGTTCAACAAATATTTTATGAAAAGATCTCAACAATAATTAATTAAATTTATTCAAAAACATTTACTAGAGATAATTTTATAAGAGTTTAATTCAATCAATACAAAACGGTATATGCATATTCATTTTCGTTCATTCTTATATTGTGGTTAATAACTACGACCATTCATCAGCTGTGTGCTTTTAATTACGTATATTGTCGATAAGCTATAAGAGTTAAACAGATTTTATTTTTTCCCAGAATTCAATAAATCGGGCTAATACGTCACGACCCACTCGAGAATTCAACCAAAAAAGTTACAAATACTTGATTTTCTCCGTTATTAGAAGGAATATAAATTTAAAACTTTGCAAATGTTTTTTTTATGTTAAGATGAACATAATTAGATGATAAGTAAAAAATCGCGGAATTTCCCTTTAATTCGACAATTGGCCAGTTCAATCTGAAATCCATTTAAAATCAAGGTAAATTTATACAGATGATCTGTTGAAAAAAATACCCAATAGATGATGTTTTTCAGCGGTTAATATGGCAGCAGTTTTGCTATATAATCTAACCTCAAGATATATCATAAACTTTATAAGATATCGTATATAATAGTTCATAATTTATCTTATATAGTTTGTAAGATATCTTATATAGTTCATGAGATATCTTATATAATGTATGAGATATCTTAAATAGTTTATAAGGCCAGGATTTTTTAGTTTGTTGGTTTACGGATCAGCCGACCCTATTTTGCCGATTCTTAGAATAAAAATAAAATTGACTTTTCATGCTTTTTTATTTCCGCCGACCCAAACAAATACAATATCCTTGAAAAATAATTAAATTCTTCTTTTTTTATGAAATGAAATGCATGAATCACTAACAAAATTGATAACACTCTCTGTTGTGAAAAAATAAAACTTCCAGTTTACGTTTCTAAAAATGAACGAAATCTGTGTTTAAAACCCATTACACAATAAGTTCGTTTCCCTTAATTGTCATTAGTTTGTAAGATGCATTATCCAAATGTGGACAGGTGGAAAGCACCTTGGCAGTAAAAGTTCTGAATATCAACAAGTCATTTAGAATTTTCTTTTTTCTTGGATAAAAAAAAAAGTATCGTCCATTTGGATTAAAAACGGGAATGCATGACACTAGATTAACCCGATATTCTATTACGTTTTTGACACTTGTGTTGAAACTTATTTTCGTATGACGATTTTTACATTTTTTTCTTTATCAGTTTTCGTTTTTGAAGAACATTACTCACCAAGTTTTCTGGAATTGATTAAGAGCTACGTGAATTTGTTTTTCTTGTTTGTAAAAAGACGATTTAATTTCGTCTTTGTCTGTGAACACCCCCCTTTTTTACGGCAAATCATTAGACAATGTCATGCGATATTTATGACAGCTGAGCTCAGCAAGAATATTTCATCGAACTTAAATTTGAAATGATGACAAAATAGCATAAAAAACATTTTGTTAGAAAGGTGAAATGTATATTTATTTTGCATTATTTTTTCTGTCTTGAAAGATATTTTTTTTTTCTTTTTTTTCCCGACCGACCGACCCGACTTTTTCATGGGGAAAATCCATAAACCCAACAAATTAAAAAACCGTGGCCTAAGATATTTCAAATAATTTTCTTTATCAGATATCTTAAAAATTATATAAGATATCTTATAAACTATATGATCATGATGATATATCTTATAAACTATATAAGATATCTTATATAAAGTATATTTATAAGATATTTCATATAATTTATAAGATATCATATATAATTTTCTAAATATCATATCCAATTAACTATATAATGAGATCTCTTATATATTATATAGGATATCTTATATAAATCTTATATATTATATAAGATATCTTATATCTTATGAGATAATTTGAAATTCGAATAAATAGCTAAACGGCTGGCCATAGGTTTATGTTTGCTGGTATATTTGTTTTTGTAATAGGCCTCGTTTACCAAACTGTTAAGATGATAGTGCATCATGTGCAATGATACTCATGTATTACAACTTCCCTGGTCTCAATCCAATAACTTCTTCAATCAGTGTAGACATGTACAGGTGAAACTAAATAATACATTTTCCCTTTTTACAGGAAAATGATATTATTTTGTCTAAGATTTTATCGGCATAAAAAAATCCCAATTGGGATAACAATTCCCAATTTGATATTCAAGGGACCCATTTGAAAACACCTGGAATCATCCCTGAATATTAAACAAAGGAAGCAGATGGATTCATGACGAAATAATGTTTTGGTGATGGTGGTACATCTTACTTTACTGAACATTCTTGCTGCTTACAATTATCACTATCTATAATGAACTTGGCCCAATAGTTTCTGTTGAAAATGTTACCGGTAGTAAAAATTTACAAATTTTATGAAAATAGTTAAAAATTTACTATAAAGGACAATTACTCCTTAGGGGGTCAATTGACCATTTTGATCATGTTGACTTATTTGTGAATCTTACTTTGCTGAACATTATTGCTGTTTACAGTTTATCTCTATCTATAATAATACTCAAGATAATAACCGAAAACAGCAAAATTTCCTTAAAATTACCAAACCGGGGGCAGCAACCCAACGACGGGTTCTCTGATTCATCTGAAAATGTTTGAGCAGATAGATCTTGACCTGATGAACAATTTTACTCCCAGTCAGATTTGCTCTAAATGCTTTGGTTTTTGAGTTATAAGCCAAAAACTGTGTTTTACCCCTATGTTCTATTTTTAGCCATGGCGGCCATCTTGGTTAGTTTGGCCGGTCACACCACACATTTTTTAAACAAGATACCCCAGAGATGATTGTGGCCAAGTTTGGTGTAATTTGGCCTAGCAGTTTCAGAGGAGAAGATTTTTGTAAAAGATATATAAAATTTAGGAAAAATGGTTAAAAACTGACTTTAAAGGGCAATAACTCCTAAAGGGGTCGACTGACAATTTTGGCCATGCTAACTTATTTGTAAATCTTACTTTACTGAACATTATTGCTGTTTACAGTTTATCTCTACCTATAATAATATTCAAGATAATAATCAAAAACAGCAAAATTTCCATAAAATTACCAATTCAGGGGCAGCAACTCAACAACGGGTTCTCTGATTCATCTGAAAATGTCAGGGCAGGTAGATCTTGACCTGATAAACAGTTTTACTCACTGTCAGATTTGCTCTAAACGCTTTGGTTTGAGAGTTATCAGCCAAAAACTGTGTTTTACCATTATGTTCTATTTTTAGCCATGGCGGCCATCTTGGTAGGTTTGGCGGGTCACACCACACATTTTTTAAACAAGATACCCCAGAGATGATTGTGGTCAAGTTTGGTGTAATTTGGCCCCAGGAGTTTCAGAGGAGAAGATTTTTGTAAAAGATATATAAAATTTAGGAAAAATTGTTAAAAACTGACTTTAAAGGGCAATAACTCTTAAAGGGGTCAACTGACATATTTAGCCATGTTAACTTATTTGTAAATCTTACTTTGCTGAACATTATTGCTGTTTACAGTTTATCTCTACCTATAATAATATTCAAGATAATAATCGAAAACAGCAAAATTTCCATAAAATTACCAATTCAGGGGCAGCAACCCAACAACGGGTTCTCTGATTCATCTGAAAATTTCAGGGCAGATAGATCTTGACCTGACAAATAGTTTTACTCACTGTCAGATTTGCTCTAAATGCTTTGGTTTTTGAGTTTTAAGCCAAAAACTGCATTTTACCCCTATGTTCTATTTTTAGCCATGGCGGCCATCTTGGTTGGTTTGGTCGGTCAAGCCACACATTTGTTAAACTAGATACATCAGACATGATTGTGGCCAAGTTTGGATTTATTTGGCCCAGCAGATTCAGAGGAGAAGATTTTCGTAAAAGATATATAAAATTTACAAAAAATGGTTAAAAATTTACTTTAAAGGGCAATAACTCCTAAAGGGGTCAACTGACCATTTTGGTCAAGTTGACTTATTTGTAAATCTTACTTTGTTGAACATTATTGCTGTTTACAGTTTATCTCGATCTATAATAATATTCAAGATAATAACAAAAAAACAGCAAAATTTTCCCTAAAATTACCAATTCAGGGGCAGCAACCTAACAACGGATTGTCGGATTCATCTGAAAATTTTAGAGCAGATAGATCTTGACCTGATAAACAATATCACCCCATGTCAGATTTGCTCTAAATGCTTCGTTTTTTTAGTTATAAGCCAAAAACTGCATTTTACCCCTATGTTCTATTTTTAGCCATGGCGGCCATCTTGGTTGGTTTGGCGGGTCACGCCACACATTTTTTAAACTAGATACCCCAGAGATGATTGTGGCCAAGTTTGGCGTAATTTGGCCCAGTAGTTTCAGAGGAGAAGATTTTTTTAAAAGTTAACGACGACGGATGACGACGGACGACAGACGACAGACGACGGACCAGGTGAGCTAAAAATGGTAAAATTTGTCATTTGAGGGCAATAAATCCTACAAGAAGTCATCTGACGGTTTTGACAAGTATAGACAATTGGCAGAGCTCAACATCCTGATCATTTTAGCTCTTATCAGATTTTCTCTTTATAACGGTTTTCAAAATTATAGACAAAGGGTCTCTTCTACTAACTTGCCTAGTCTGGGGGGCATTCACCCAATATAAGTATATATGGTTTTTAGAAAAGTAACTCGGAATAATTCTGACAAGAGTGCACCCGCTGAAATGTCTCGCCTGCTTTACTAACCATGATTGGTTTTATGTTGATAGTCCTAAAGATAAAGTTTCACTACAAAAGAGGGACGAAAGATACCAAAGGGACAGTCAAACTCATAAATCTAAAACAAACTGACAACGCCATGGATAAAAATGAAAAAGACAAACAGAAAAACAATAGTACACATGACACAACATAGAAAACTAAAGAATAAACAACACGAACCCCACCAAAAACTAGGGGTGATCTCAGGTGCTCCGGAAGGGTAAGCAGATCCTGCTCCACATGCGGCACCCGTCGTGTTGCTTATGTGATTACAAATCCGGTAAATAGTCTAATTCGGTAGGTCAAATTCATGAAAGGGAAGGGGATTGTAGTTACGACATAAGGAACATATCCGATATCATTTGTGAAACGGTTATTCCATAACGGTCAACTAACTCGTGATGGCGTCCGTAAAATTTACGAAGGGATGATTTCAACTTCACCATTTGGAACTCTTGATTTAATAGCTTCCTTGTGAGCAGTAACCCTCTATCAAGAAAATCATGATAGCAAATGCAAGCACGGGAATATCGTATCAATTGAGAGATATATACCCCGTATGCAGGTGCTGCTGGAATGTTGCTACTTAGAAATGGAAAGTTCACAATTGGAAAGCTGAAATCATCTCTTTTGTCGTAAAGTTTTGTCTTCAACCGACCCTCATTGTCAATTTCTAGATGTAAGTCAAGATATGAAGCTGACTGAACTATATCTGTAGTATCCTTTATCTCCAATTCGATATACAAGTATCACATAAACTTAAAATTATTAATGATCCATGAAAATGAGGTCAAGGTCATATAAACCAAGTCAGAAAGACATGTACACCTTACAATCATTCCATGCATCAAATAAAGTTGACCTTATTGCTTATAGTATCTAAGAAGCAGACTTAAACAGGAAAACTAAACACTGACCAATGAACCATAAAAATGAGGTCAAGGTCAGATGAACCCTGCCAGACAGACATATACACCTTACAATCATTCCATACACCAAACATAGGTGACCTATTGCTTATAGTATTAGAAAAACAGATCAAAACACAAAAAATTAACATTGACCAATGAACCATGAAAATGAGGTCAAGGACAAATGACACATGCCAGTCAGACATGTACACCTTACAATCATTAATCCATACACCAAATACTGTTGACCTATTGCTTATAGTATTAGAAAAACAGACCAAAACACAAAAACTTAACATTGACCAATGAACTGTGAAAATGAGGTCAAGGTCAGATGAAACCTGCCAGACTGATATGTACCCCTTACAATTATTCTATACACCATACATAGCTGACCTACTGCTTATAGTATCCGAGAAACAATAAACAGCTGCGCTATGAGCGCATGATACGCCCGATGTCTTGTGTGGAAGTTTTATGCAATAATCATAAATAGTTTCTGAGAAAGTTTCAAGCAATAACCATATATTGTTTTTGAGACACGGCGGGACATGTGAAACCCCCAACCTTGTTTTTAAAAAAAAAAAAACTAAATATCACTAAAATAAAATTTTGAATCAAAACCAAAAAGTATAAAGATCTTTAGATTAATATAACAAAGAAGTGTGTCAAGTTTTAAGCAATAATCATACACTATTTTTGAGATACGGCGCGACATGTAAAAAAAACCTCCCCTGTTTAACAAAATACTCAATAACTCCAAAATAAAGTTTTGAATCATCACCAAAAAGTATACAGATCTTTAGATTAATATTACAAAGAAGTGTGTAAAGATTTAAGCAATAATCATAAATTGTTTTTGAGATACGGCACAACATGTAAAAAAAACCTCCCCCTTTTTTACAAAATACTCAATAACTCAAAAATAAAATTTTGAATCATCACCAAAAAGAAAACAGATCTTTAGATTAATATAACAAAGACATGTGTAAAGTTTTAAACAATAATCATAAATCGTTTTTGAGATATGGTACGACATGTAAAAAAAACCTCCCCCTTTTTTACAAAATACTCAATAACTCAAAAATAAAATTTTGAATCATCACCAAAAAGTATACAGATATTAAGATTAATATAACTAAGAAGTGTTTAAAGTTTTAAGCCATAATCAAGAATCGTTTTTGAGATACGGTGCGACATGTGAAAAAAACACACCCCTGTTTTAGTTACAAAGTGCCGTAACTCAAAAAGTTTTAATTTTATTTTCACCAAAAAGTATACAGATCATTTGACCATCATAAGAAACAACTCTATTAAGTTTCATGAAATTTAAATAAGGAGTTCTCAAGTTATGGTGCGACATGTTTACGCCGGACAGACGGACGGACACCGGACATTTGTATACCATAATACGTCAAAGTTTTGACTGGCGTATAAAAAATAAGAGACATCCAACAGATGAGAACACAGATTTTAAACATTTGTCTTTCACATATGCCAACATGTATATTAGGCAACAAGCTTGGAATTGTCAACTTACATTGTTAACTGACAAAAATTACTACAATGACATTGAAAACTACAGGCAACTGTTTTATTGTAATTTCTTTGTACCAAGTCTGTTTTGTCTCTCATAATCTGTGAATATCTTTTAAAGTAAGACAATACTATTTACCTTAAGGAAGTCCATCACTTCTTCCTTTTTCCTTTTTGTCTCTTCCTTATCATAGCTTTCTATTTTTACCAGATCATAAGGAGTTTTACCCTGAAATACAATCAAATAATCTTTCATTAATTATACACAAATATATCTTTTATTTCAAAAACTGTAAAACAGTAAATAATAGGTAACTGTTGCATTAATTTTACCTATGCATTGCAGAATGTTGTCTTATTTATATATACTTGAAATAAAAACCAGTGAACCTAAACCAACAACACGTATGAAGTGTCATTATAAAGAGATCAATGAATAATATTTGAGATTTTGCTGTTAAAGACATTATTGAATGATTGGTGTAGGGTGTGTGGGTGAAATGTGATAAGATGGTAGTTATATGTGTTGCTGGAGTATAATCAAATGGTAGTTTTGTTAATAGTGTATGATTGGTGTAAGATGTGTTGCTGGAGTATAATTAAATGGTAGTTTTGTTAATAGTGTATGATTAGTGTAAGATGTGTTGCCGGAGTATGCTTAGATGGTAGTTTTGATAAAAGTGTATGATTGGTGTAGGGTGTGTTGGTGGAATGTGATTGAATGGTAGTTTAGTTTAGTGTATAATTGGTGTAAGGTGTATTGGTAGAATGTGATTGGATGGTAGTTTTGTAAACAGTGTATGATTGGTGTAAGATCTGTTGGTGAAATGTGATTAGATGGTAGTAAAGTGTGTTGTTGGAGTATGATTAGATGGTAGTTTTGTTAAATAGTGTATGATTGGTGTGAGGTGCATTAGTGGAATGTGATTAGATGGAAATAAGATGTGTTGCTGGAGTATGATTAGATGGTAGTTTTGTAAGTAGTTTAGGATTCGTGTTAGGTGTGTTGGTTGAGTATGATGACATGGCAGTTGTGTCAGTAATGTAGGATTGGTGTTAGGTGTGTTGGTGGAGTATGATATGATGGTAGTTGTGTCAGTAATGTAAAATTGGTGTTTGGTGTGTTGGTGGAGTATGATAAGATGGTAGATGTGTCAGTAATGTAGCATTGGTGTTAGGTGTGTTGGTGGAGTATGATGAGATGGTAGTTGTGTCAGTAGTGTAGGATTGGTGTTAGGTGTGTTGGTGGAGTATGATGAGATGGTAGTTGTGTCAGTAGTGTAAGATTGGTGTTAGTTGTGTTGGTGGAGTATGATGAGATGGTAGTTGTGTCAGTAGTGTAGGATTGGTGTTAGGTGTGTTGGTGAAGTATGATGAGATGGTAGTTGTATCAGTAGTGTAGGATTGGTGTAGGGTGTGTTGATAGAGTATGATGAGATGGTAGTTGTGTCAGTAATGTAGGATTGGTGTTAGGTGTGTTGGTAAAGTATGATGAGATGGTTGTGTTGTCAGTAGTGTAAGATTAGTGTTAGGTGTGTTGGTGGAGTATGATGAGATGGTAGTTGTGTCAGTAATGTAGGATTAGTGTTAGGTGTGTTGGTGGAGTATGATGAGATGGTAGTTGTGTCAGTAATGTAGGATTGGTTTTAGGTGTGTAAGTGGAGTATGATGAGATGGTAGTTGTGTCAGTAATGTAGGATTGGTGTTAAGTGTGTTGGTGATGTATGATGAGATGGTTGTTGTATCAGTAGTGTAGGATTGGTGTAGGGTGTGTTGGTAGAGTATGATGAGATGGTAGTTGTGTCAGTATTGAAGGATTGGTGTTAAGTGTGTTGCTAGAGTATGATGAGATGGTAGTTGTGTCAGTAATGTAGGATTGGTGTAGGGTGTGTTGGTAAAGTTTGATGAGATGGTTGTGTCAGTAGTGTAAGATTGGTGTTAGGTGTGTTGGTGTAGTATGATGAGATGGTATTTGCGTCAGTAGTGTAGGATTGGTGTGAGGTGTGTTGGCAGAGTATGATGAGTTGGTAGTTGTGTCAGTAATGTAGGATTGGTGTAGGGTGTGTTGGTGAAGTATGATGAGATGGTTGTTGTGTCAATAGTGTATAATTGGTGTTAGCTGTGTTGGTGGAGTATGATGAGATGGTAGTTGTGTCAGTAATGTAGGATTGGTGTTAGGTGTGTTGGTAAAGTATGATGAGATGGTTGTGTTGTCAGTAGTGTAAGATTAGTGTTAGGTGTGTTGGTGGAGTATGATGAGATGGTAGTTGTGTCAGTAATGTAGGATTAGTGTTAGGTGTGTTGGTGGAGTATGATGAGATGGTAGTTGTGTCAGTAATGTAGGATTGGTTTTAGGTGTGTAAGTGGAGTATGATGAGATGGTAGTTGTGTCAGTAATGTAGGATTGGTGTTAAGTGTGTTGGTGATGTATGATGAGATGGTTGTTGTATCAGTAGTGTAGGATTGGTGTAGGGTGTGTTGGTAGAGTATGATGAGATGGTAGTTGTGTCAGTATTGAAGGATTGGTGTTAAGTGTGTTGCTAGAGTATGATGAGATGGTAGTTGTGTCAGTAATGTAGGATTGGTGTAGGGTGTGTTGGTAAAGTTTGATGAGATGGTTGTGTCAGTAGTGTAAGATTGGTGTTAGGTGTGTTGGTGGAGTATGATGAGATGGTATTTGTGTCAGTAGTGTAGGATTGGTGTGAGGTGTGTTGGCAGAGTATGATGAGTTGGTAGTTGTGTCAGTAATGTAGGATTGGTGTAGGGTGTGTTGGTGGAGTATGATGAGATGGTTGTTGTGTCAATAGTGTATAATTGGTGTTAGCTGTGTTGGTGGAGTATGATGAGATGGTAGTTGTGTCAGTAATGTAGGATTGGTGTAGGGTGTGTTGGTGGAGTATGATGAGATGGTTGTTGTGTCAATAGTGTATAATTGGTGTTAGCTGTGTTGGTGGAGTATGATGAGATGGTAGTTGTGTCAGTAATGAAGGATTGGTGTTAGGTGTGTTGGTGATTATAATGAGATGGTTGTGTCAGTAGTGTAGGATTGGTGTAGGGTGTGTTGGTGGAGTATGATGAGATGGTTGTTGTGTCAATAGTGAATAATTGGTGTTAGCTGTGTTGGTGGAATATGATGAGATGGTAGTTGTGTCAGTAATGTAGGATTGGTGTAAGGTGTGTTGGTGATTATAATGAGATGGTTGTGTCAGTAGTGTAGGATTGGAGTAGGGTGTGTTGGTAGAGTATGATGAGTTGGTTGTAGTGTCAGTAATGTAGGATTGGTGTTAAGTGTGTTGGTGATGTATGATGAGATGGTAGTTGTGTCAGTAGTGTAGGATTGGTGTTAGGTGTGTTGGTGGAGTAAGATGAGATGGTAGTTGTGTCAGTAATGTAGGATTGGTGTAGGGTGTGTTGGTAGAGTATGATGAAATGGTTGTAGTGTCAGTAATGTAGGATTGGTGTTAGGTGTTTTGGTGGAGTATGATGAGATGGTAGTTGTGTCAGTAATGTAGGATTGGTGTTTAGTGTGTTGGTGATGTATGATGAGATGGTTGTTGTATCAGTAGTGTAGGATTGGTGTAGGGTGTGTTGGTAGAGTATGATGAGATGGTAGTTGTGTCAGTAATGTAGGATTGGTGTTAGGTGTGTTGGTAGGTTGAGGTCAAGTGAAAACTGTCTGAGGGGCATGAGGACCTTGCAAGGTACGCACATACCAAATATAGTTATACTTTTACTTATAAAAGATAATTTAACATTACAAACATTTTTTTTTTCAAGTAGTCACTGAACCATGAAACTGAGGTCAAGGACATTGGACATGTGACTGGCGGAAACTTCGTAAAATGAGGCATCCATATACAAAGTATTAAGCATCAAGGTCTTCCTCCTTCTAAAATATAAAGCTTTTAAGAAGTAAGCTAACGCCTCCGCCACTGCTTGATCACTATGCCTATGCCGAGCTTTCTGAGACTAAAGTCGCAGGCTGGACAAAAAATAATCAGTTTTAAGGGGGCTTGCGGGTCTAAATCATTTTTTTAATTTTGAAAAAATGGGGTCACCGTTCATTTACGCTCACAATCTGCCTTCGAAAGAAATATACATTTTAGTTAATGTCCTTTTTTCTGTTGACCTAATAGGGGAAATAGTTGTAATATCGAAATAAAAAAAGAACTAAATTACAGAAATCGCTTAAATTTTACTATTTAGTTTATGTACAGCTTTTTCGAAAACAACAATAAACAAGAGGCTCTCAAGAGCCTGAATCGCTCACCTTAATTCTTTTGGTTAAATCTCTCATCAATGATTATTTTGGCTTTCAACTTATTTAAATGTTTTTTGGATCGTCCTATTTTCTTCAAAATACAAAAAAAAAAATCATTTTCTCCTATGTTCTATTTTAGCCATAGGAGCTATGTTTCTTGACATACAAGGAAATAAAATATAAAATTTATACTAGATACTCTGAAACTCATTTAGCCTAAGAGGAGGAGATTTTTTAAAGTAAGTCAACATGATGAAGAAATTGTGAAAAAAGTCTTTAAAGGGCAATAACTCCTTAACATGCTTAAGGGGTCAATTGACAATTTTGGTCAAATTGACTTAATTGAAGATCTTACTTTGCTGAACATTATTGCTGTTTACAGTTTATTTCTATCTATAATTATATTCAAGATAATAAACAAAAACAGCAAAATTTCCTTAAAATTATCAATTCAGGGGCAGCAACCCAACAACAGGTTGTCTGATATATCTGAAAATTTCAGGGCAGATAGATCTTGACCTGATAAACAATGTTACCCAATGTCAGATTTGCTCTAAATGCTTTGGTTTTTCAGTTATAAGCCAAAAACTGCATTTGACCCCTATGTTCTATTTTTAGCAATGGCGACCATGTTTGTTGATAGATCACAACTTGGGATACAATTTACAAACTAGATACCCTAAGGAACATTCAGTTAAAGTTTGGAAGTATTTGGCCCAGTAGTTTCAGAGCAGAAGATTTTTGTAAAAGATTACTAAGATTTACGAAAAATGGTTAAAAATTGACTATAAAGGGCAATAACTCCTAAAGGGATCAACTGACCATTTCCGTCATGTTGCCTTATTTGTAAATCTTACTTTGCTGAACATTATTCCTGTTTACAGTTTATCTCTATCTATAATAATATTCAAGATAATAACCAAAAACAGCAAAATTTCCTTAAAATTACCAATTCAGGGGCAGCAACCCAACAACAGGTTGTCTGATTCATCTGAAAATTTCAGGGCAGATAGATCTTGACCTGATTAACAACATAACCCCATGTCAGATTTGCTCTAAATGCTTTGGTTTTTGAGTAATAAGCCAAAAACTGCATTTGACCCCTATGTTCTATTTTTAGCAATGGCGACCATGTTTGTTGATAGAGCATAACTTCGGATACAATTTACAAACTAGATACCCTAAGGAACATTCAATTAAAGTTTGGAAGTATTTGGCCCAGTAGTTTCAGAGGAGAAGATTTTTGTAAAAGATTACTAAGATTTACGAAAAATGGTTAAAAATTGACTATAAAGGGCAATAACTCCTAAAGGGGCCAACTGACCATTTCCTTCATGTTGACTTATTTGTAAATCTGACTTTGCTGAACATTATTCCTGTTTACAGTTTATCTCTATCTATAATAATATTCAAGATAATAGCCAAAAACAGCAAAATTTCCTTAAAATTACCAATTCAGGGGCAGCAACCCAACAACGGGTTGTCTGATTCATCTGAAAATTTCAGGGCAGATAGATCTTGACCTGATAAACAATATTACCCCCATGTCAGATTTGCTCTGAATGCTTTGGTTTTTGAGTTATGAGCCAAGTTCTATTTTTAGCAATGGCGACCATGTTTGTTGATAGATCAAAACTTTGGATACAATTTATAAATTAGATACCCTAAGGAACATTCAGTTAAAGTTTGAAAGTATTTGGCCCAGTAGTTTCAGAGGAGAAGATTCTTGAAATAGTTTACGACGACAGACGACGACAGACGACGGACGACAGACGACGGACGACGACGGACGCCAAGTGATGGCATAAGCTCACTTGTCCCTTCGGGACAGGTGAGCTAAAAATATAGGTCACCAATGAGTAAATTTAAGATATTTCTATTTTAATGCCAAACAAGAGGCTGTCACAACAACAGCAAACTGGATTTATTAACATTTATTTGTGTCCTGGCAATATCACAAGAACCATTACTCCTGAACGGTAAAAGTCAAATTCGTCATTATTGAACTTGACCTATATTTTGTCATCAGTATAAACAAGATATAAAAATTTCAAAAGCTTTGGTTGAATGGTTCATGAGAAAATGCACGGACACGACTGGAAACACCATTTTTCAATCTTTCAAGAACCATAACTCCTGAACGGTAAAAGTCAAAATCGTCATAATTGAACTTGACCTCTATTTTGTCATCAGTAACAACATATAACAATTTCAAAAGCTTTGGTTGAATGGTTCATGAGAAAATGCACAGACACGACTGGAAACACCATTTTTCAATCTTTCAAGAACCATAACTCCTGAACGGTAAAAGTCAAAATTGTCATAATTGAACTTGACTTCCATTTTGTCATCAGTAACAACATATTAAAATTTGGGAAGCTTTGGAAGAACAGTTCATGCGTAAATGCACGGACATGACTGGAAACTCCATTTTTCAATCTTTCAAGAACCATAACTCCTGAACGGTAAAAGTCAAAATCGTCATTATTGAACTTGACCTTCATTTAGTTGTCAGTAACAACATATTAAAATTTTAAAAGCTTTGGTTGAACGGTTCATGAGTTAATGCACGGACAACATTTGATTACCGCCCTCCCGCCTGCCTGACTGCCCGACCGCCGTACATCCCCAAATCAATAAACGACATTTTTGTCACAAAAATCCGATTAAAAATGGCATTTTTGCACCAAAGGAAGATAATTTGGAGCTTTTTCAATGATATCTACATTTTAAAAGTCACCTGAGGCCCACACCAATTGATTTTTTGGAATGATTCTTGTACCATAATGATAAAGTAATAACTACTTAAGGTAATAAATGAAATTTGTAATGAAAAATTATTGTTAAATTTTTTTCTGAAAATCTTATACCCGCGAGCCTCCTTAAGAAAACTGTTGGTATCATTCATTAAGTGTATTAATAAAAAGGTTTTTCCCTCCATGTAAAAGTTAAGCACAGATTGACTTCTTCATATTTAGTTTAAAAGAGGGACGAAAGATACCAAAGGGACAGTGTTTATTATACAGGTATTTCATCATAAAGTTGTACTTTATTATATTTTATCTGCAGCTGTTTATCCTCAACTATGGTATTTGCATTTATATTGTATTTGTACTTTCTCTGTTGACTTGTATTTAGTTTTTAGAGAATAAAATATCTATCTAATAAGAATAAAACTGAATGTTACCTCTTTTGTTTTCATCCAAGGACTGCATCCTTGATCTACTAACCATTTTGTTGTATCAATCTCTCCATATTCAGCAGCATAATGTAAAGCTGTGCGTCCACTCTATAACAATAGAAAAATATAAACATGTTAATGGTGTGTGATAACAAAATCATGAGAGGAGTCAAAACTATTTATCAAATGTAAGAAATATAACATCGGGTAAGAAAATATCCAATTGTGTTTGTGTATAAACTATTAAATGGTAGATTAAGATATATAAATTATATAAATGCAATGTATATTTTCTGATTAAGTGAAACAAAACAGGTAAAAAAATAGTAAACTCTTAATTATATAAGTGTAACAAGTCAAATAATAGCAACCCTCACTTTATATAAGTCTGACAAGTATTTGTTGTCCATTTAACATGTATGATTAACAACATGATTTTATTTTGATTCAGTAGAATGACCAAAGTTGAAAAAACAAACTTTTTTTCAAGAAACATTAAAACGAGTTATATTTTCTGATTCAGTACGAAGAGACAAGAAAAATGAGACCCCACTTTATATAATTTTGTCAAGTTTTTGTTATTTTTAAAAGATGTTTTACATTAGATCTGTAGAATAAACATTATCTGACTAAAGATGTTAACACAACTTGTTCTCATCAACTTCTCATTAAAATCAGATGTTTACAAAATATTTTTTTGTCAAGAAACAAAATAAAACCTTTACTATCTGATTCAGTTCTGTGTTATGAATAAAATGAGACCCCACTTTATATAATTCTAACAAATATTTGTTGTCCATTAAATCTGTGATTAACAATGATTACATAGAATGATCAAAGTTAAAAAAAATAAAAAATTTCAAGAAACATTAAAACGAGTAATATTTTCTGATTCAGTACGAAGAGACAAGAAAAATAAGACCCAACTTTATATAATTCTGTCCAGTATTTGTTATTTTTAAAAGATGTTTTACATTAGATCTGTAGAATTAACATTATCTAACTAAAGAAATTAACACAACTCGTTCTCATCAACTTCTCATTAAAATCAAATGTTTACAAAATACTTTTTTGTCAAGAAACAAAATAAAACCTTTACTATCTGATTCAGTTCTGTGTTACGAATAAAATGAGACCCCACTTTATATAATTCTAACAAATATTTGTTGTCCATTAAACCTGTCTGATCAACAACATGATTTTGTGTAGATTCTGTATAAAATGATGTTTGGTCAGAGTAAGGTGATTATATCTATCATTACCTGGTCTGTGGCTTCTAACTGACATCCGTGACTGACTAGGAAAGTCACCACCTCCAGGTGTCCTCCCGTAGCCGCAAATATTAATGGTGTCCATCCTGTCTGTAATATCAACATATAACAGACATCAAAACTTGTGTCATAAACTGGACAATGTTGTGTAATAAATATAAACAAAATATATATCACATGAATCAGTGGTCAAAACTGAATAAAATGACCAGTCACACTTGTATTTATATTGTACATAAACAACAAATAAACAACATGTTTTATTGTGAGATGTCAAAACTTCCATCAGAACTGTCAGGTTAAAAAATTTTTTTTTTTTTAAGAAACATTAAAACGAGTTATATTTTCTGATTCAGTACGTAGAGACAAGAAAAATAAGACCCCACTTTATATAATTCTGTCAAGTATTTGTTATTTTTATAAGATGTTTTACATTAGATCTGTAGAATTAACATCATCTAACTAAAGAAGTTAACACAACTTTTTCTCATCAACTTCTCATTAAAATCAGATGTTTACAAAATAATTTTTCGTCAAGAAACAAAATAAAACCTTTACTATCTGATTCAGTTCTGTGTTACGAATAAAATGAGACCCCACTTTATATATTTCTAACAAATATTTGATGTCCATTAAACGTGTCTGATTAACAACATGATTTTGTGTAGATTCTGTATAAAGTGATGTTTTGTAAGAGTAAGTTGATTATATCTATCATTACCGTGGATGTGGCTTCTAACTGACTTCCGTGAGTGACTAGGAAAGTCACTATCTCCAGGTGTCCCCACCAAGCCGCCAACATTAATGGTGTCCATCCTCCCTGTAATATCAACATATAACAGACATCAAAACGTGTGTTATAAACTGAACAATGTTGTGTAATAAATATAAACAAAATATATATCACATGAATCAGTGGTCAAAACTGAATAAAATGACCAGTCACACTTGTATTTATATTCTACATAAACAACAAATAAACAACATGTTTTATTGTGAGATGTCAGAACTTCCATCAGAACTGTCAGGTTAAAAAAAAAACTTTTTTTAAGAAACATTAAAACGAGTTATATTTTCTGATTCAGTACGAAGAGACAAGAAAAATAAGACCCCACTTTATATAATTCTGTCCAGTATTTGTTATTTTTAAAAGATGTTTTACATTAGATCTGTAGAATTAACATTATCTGATTAAAGATGTTAACACAACTTGTTCTCTTTAACTTCTCATTAAAATCAGATGTTTACAAAATAATTTTTTGTCAAGAAACAAAATAAAACCTTAACTATCTGATTCAGTTCTGTGTTATGAATAAAATGAGACCCCACTTTATATAATTCTAACAAATATTTGTTGTCCATTAAACCTGTCTGATTAACAACATGATTTTGTGTAGATTCTGTATAAAGTGATGTTTGGTCAGAGTAAGGTCATTATATCTATCTTTACCACGAGGTCTGTAACTTCTAACTGACTTCTGTGAGTGACTAGGTAAGTCACCACCTCCAGGTGTCCTCCCCAAGCCGCCCACATTAATGGTGTCAATCCATCCTGTAATATCAACATATAACAGACATCAAAACTTGTGTTATAAACTGGACAATGTTGTGTAATAAATATAAACAAAATATATATCACATGAATCAGTGGTCAAAACTGAATAAAATGACCAGTCACACTTGTATTTATATTCTACATAAACAACATTTTTATTGTGAGATGACAGAACTTCCATCAGAGCTGTCAGGTTAAAAAAAAAACTTTTTTCTAGAAACATAAACAATATTTATATCAATGGACTCAGCTGGACAAGACAATTAAAATGAGACCCCACTTTATATAATTCTAACAAATATTTGTTGTCCATTAAATCTGTCTGATTAACAATGATTATGTAGAATGATCAAAAGTTTAAAAAAAAAAATTTCAAGAAACATTAAAACAAGTGATATTTTCTGATTCAGTACAAAGAGACAAGAAAAATAAGACCCCACTTTTTATAATTCTATCAAGTATTTGTTATTTTTAAAAGATGTTTTACAGTAAATCTGTAGAATTAACATTATCTGACTAAAGATGTAAACACAACTCGTTCTCTTTAACTTCTCATTAAAATCAGATGTTTACAAAATAATTTTTCATCAAGAAACAAAATAAAACCTTAACTATCTGATTCAGTTCTGTGTTACGAATAAAATGAGACCCCACTTTATATAATTCTAACAAATATGTGTTGTCCATTAAACCTGTCTGATTAACAGTATTTTGTGTCTATTCAAAATAATGATCAAAGCTTAGAAAATATTTAGTGGTATTTCCGTGTAAAATGTTGGGTGTCTACCAGCTGCTTCATATCATATGAGTTGTTGTGTATAAGGGTAATATAGCAATGGTGTATGTTTGTGGTGAGTATAAGGGTAATATAGCAATGGTGTATGTTTGTGGTGAGTATAAGTAAAGAACTGCAATAAGCCTATTTATTTTTTTCAAGTTTGCATTGCTTATAAGTATCTGTAACTTGTTTGTGATGAGTGTAATAATGTCATTGCTATGTCACATGTTGGTGTTGACTATAAGAGTGTCACTGCTACATCACATGCTTGTGTTGAGTGTAAGAGTGTCATTGCTATGTCACATGTTGGTGTTGAGGTAAAAGTTGTCAGTGATATGTCACATGTTGATGTTGACTATAAGAGTTTAACTGCTATGTCACATATTGGTGTTGAGGTAAAGGTTGTCAGTGATATGTCACATGCTGGTGTTGAGGTAAAGTGTGTCACTGCTATCTCATATATTGGTGCTGACTATAATAATGTCATTGCTATGTCACATGTTGGTGTTGACTATAATAGTGTCATTGCTAAGTGATATGTTGGTGTTGACTATAAAAGTGTCATTGCTATGTCACATGTTGGTGTTGACTATAATAGTGTCATTGCTAAGTGATATGTTGGTGTTGACTATAAAAGTGTCATTGCTATGTCACATGTTGGTGTTGACTATAATAGTGTCATTGCTAAGTGATATGTTGGTGTTGACTATAAAAGTGTCATTGCTATGTCACATGTTGGTGTTGACTATAATAGTGTCATTGCTAAGTGATATGTTGGTGTTGACTATAAAAGTGTCATTGCTATGTCACATGTTGGTGTTGACTATAATAGTGTCATTGCTAAGTGATATGTTGGTGTTGAATATAAGAGTGTCATTGCTATATCACATGTTGGTGTTGACTATAATAGTGTCATTACTATGTCACATGTTGGTGTTGACTATAAGAGTGTCATTGCTATGTCACATGTTGGTGTTGACTATAAGAGTGTCATTACTATATCACATGTTGGTGTTGAGTATAAGAGTGTCATTGCTATGTCACATGTTGGTGTTGACTATAAGAGTGTCATTACTATATCACATGTTGGTGTTGAGTATAAGAGTGTCATTGCTATGTCACATGTTAGAGTTGAGGTAAAGAGTGTCATTGCTATGTCACATGCTGGTGTTGAGGTTAATTGTGTCACTGCTATGTCATATATTGGTGTTGAGTTTAAGAGTTTCATTGCTATGTCACATGTTGGTGTTGAGTATAAGAGTGTGACTGCTATGTCATATGTTGGTGTTGAGGTAAAGAGTGTCTTTGCTATATCAAATGTTGGCATTGAGGTAAAGAGTGTCATTGTTATGTCACATGTTGGTGTTGATTATATGAGTGTCATTGATATGTCACATGTTGGTGTTGACTATCAGAGTGGCATTGCTATGTCACATGTTGCCTTGGTTTTGAGGTAAAGAGTGTCATTGCTACGTCAAATGTTGGTGTTGACTATAATAGTGGCATTGCTATGTCACATGTTGGTGTTGAGGTAAAGAGTTTCATTGCTATGTCACATGTTGGTGTTGAGGTAAAGAGTTTCATTGCTATGTCACATGTTGGTGTTGAGGTAAAGAGTGTCATTGCTATGTCACATGTTGGTGTTGGCTACATTTATTGTTGGAATCCGCTTCTGGTGCAGAAAAAATTGGTACTGTTAATGTCATAGGTTGGTGTTGAGTATAAGAGTGTTATGGCTAGGCCACATGATGGTGTTAAATATAAGGATGGCTTAACTATGTCACATGTTTGTGTTAAGTATGGTAGTTTCACTGCTATGTGACATGTTGGTGTTGAGCATAAAAGTGTCACTCCTATGTCACATGTCGGTGGTGAGCATAAAAGTGATATGGCTATCTCACATGTTGGTGTTAGGAATGAGAGTTCAAGAGTAATTGCTATGTCACATGTTGGTATTGGGTACATGACCAAGTGGCACATATCATGTGCAGTACAGGAATTGTAAATAAATGTTGTAATATCAGATGGCACATGTCATGTTCAGAACAAGAGCGGTGAATGAATGTTGTATGATCAGGTGGCATACGTCATGTTCAGTATAAGAGTGTGAAATGAATATTGTATGATCAGGTGTCCGATGTCATGTTTAGCACAGGAGTGGTAAATGACGGTTGTATAATCAGATTTCATATGTCATGTTTCATAAAAAAGTGGTTAATGAGTGTTGTATAATCAGGTGTCACATGTCATGTTCAGTACAGGAGTGGTAAATGTATATTGTATGATCAGGTGTTACATGTCATGTTCAGAGCAGGAATGGTAAATGTATGTTGTATAATCAGGTGTTACATGTCATGTTCAGTACAGGAATGGTAAATGAAAGTTGCATGATCAGGTGTCACATGTCATGTTTAGTGCAAGAGGGGTAAATGAATGTTGTATGATCAGGTGTCACATGTCAAGTTCAGTACAGGAGTGGTAAATGTATGTTGTATGATCAGGTGTCACATGTCATGTTCAGTACAGGACTGGTAAATGTATGTGATATGATCTGGAGTTATATGTCATGTTCAGTACAAGAGTGGTAAATAAAAGTTGTATGATCAGGTGTCACATGTCATGTTCAGTACAAGAATGGTAAATCAATGTTGTATGATCAGGTGTCACATGTCATGTTCAGTACAGGTGTGGTAAATGAAAGTTGTATGATCAGGTGTCACATGTCATGTTCAGTACAAGAATGGTAAATCAATGTTGTATGATCAGGTGTCACATGTCATGTTCAGTACAAGAGGGCTAAATGAATGTTGTATGATCAGGTGTCGTCACATGTCATGTTCTGTACAAGAGTGGTAAATGCTGGTTGTATAATCAGGTGTTACATGTCATGTTCAGTACAATAGTGGTAAATGAAAGTGGTATGATCAGGTGTTACATGTCATGTTTAGTACAAGAGTGGTAAACGCTGGTTGTATAATCAGGTGTTACACGTCATGTTCAGGACTGGAGTTGTTAATGAATGTTGTATGTTCAGGTGTTACATGTCGTGTTCAGTACAAGAGTGCTAAATGAAAGTGGTATGATCAGGTATTACATGTCATGTTCAGTACAAGAGTGGTAAACGAAAGTGGTATGATCACTTGTCACATGTCATGTTCAGTACAAGAGTGGCAATGCATGTTGTATGATCAGGTGTCAAATGTCATGTTCAGAAAATGTCCAGTACAAGAGTGGTAAATGAATGTTGTATGATCAGGTGTCACATGTCCTGTTTAGTACAGAGGGGTAAATAAATGTTGTATGATCAGGTGTCACATGTCATGTTCAGTACAGGAGTGGTAAATGTATGATGTATGATCAGGTGTCACATGTCATGTTCAGTACAGGACTGGTAAATGTATGTGATATGATCTGGAGTTATGTCATGTTCAGTACAAGAGTGGTAAATGAAAATTGTATGATCAGGTGTCACATGTCATCTTCAGTACAAGAATGGTAAATCAATGTTGTATGATCAGGTGTCACATGTCATGTTCAGTACAGGTGTGGTAAATGAAAGTTGTATGATCAGGTGTCACATGTCTGTCCAGTACAAGAATGGTAAATCAATGTTGTATGATCAGGTGTCACATGTCATGTTCAGTACAAGAGTGGTAAATGAAAGTTGTATGATCAGGTGTCACATGTCATGTTTGGTACTGGAGTGGTAAATGAATGTTGTATGATCAGGTGTCACATGTCATGTTCAGTACAAGAATGGTAAATCAATGTTGTATGATCAGGTGTCACATGTCATGTTCAGTACAAGAGGGCAAAATGAATGTTGTATGATCAGGTGTCGTCACATGTCATGTTCAGTACAAGAGTGGTAAATGAAAGTGGTATGATCAGGTGTCACATGTCATGTTCAGTACAAGAGTGGTAAACAAAGTGGTATGATCAGGTGTCACGTCATGTTTATAACTGGAGTGGTTAACTCAATGTTGTCTGATCAGGCGTCACATGTCATGTTCAGTACAAGAGTGGCAATGCATGTTGTATGATCAGGTGTCACATGTCATGTTCAGAAAATGTTCAGTACAAGAGTGGTAAATAAATTTTGTATGATCAGGTGTCACATGTCATGTTTAGTACAAGAGGGGTAAATGAATGTTGTATGATCAGGTGTCACATGTCATGTTCAGTACAGGAGTGGTAAATGTATGTTGTATGATCAATTGTCACATGTCATGTTCAGTACAGGACTGGTAAATGTATGTGATATGATCTGGAGTTATATGTCATGTTCAGTACAAGAGTGCTAAATGAATGTTGTATGATCAGGTGTCACATGTCATGTTCAGTACAAGAATGGTAAATCAATGTTGTATGATCAGGTGTCACATGTCATGTTCAGTACAGGTGTGGTAAATGAAAGTTGTATGATCAGGTGTCACATGTCATGTTCAGTACAAGAATGGTAAATCAATGTTGTATGATCAGGTGTCACATGTCATGTTCAGTACAAGAGGGCTAAATGAATGTTGTATGATCAGGTGTCGTCACATGTTGTGTTCAGTACAAGAGTGATAAATGCAGGTTGTATACGCAGGTGTCACATGTCATGTTCTGTACAAGAGTGGTAAATGCTGGTTGTATAATCAGGTGTCACAAGTCATGTTCAGTACAAGAGTTGTAAATGAAAGTGGTATAATCAGGTGTTACATGTCATGTTTAGTACAAGAGTGGTAAATGCTGGTTGTATAATCAGGTGTTACACGTCATCTTCAGTACAAGAGTTATTAATGAATGTTGTATGTTCAGGAGTTACAAGTCATGTTCAGTACAAGAGTGCTAAATGAAAGTGGTATGATCAGGTATTACATGTCATGTTCAGTACAAAAGTGGTAAACGAAAGTGGTATGATCAGGTGTCACATGTCATGTTTATTACTGGAGTGGTTAACTCAATGTTGTCTGATCAGGTGTCACATGTCATGTTCAGAAAATGTTCAGTACAAGAGTGGTAAATGAAAGTTGTATGATCAGGTGTCACATGTCATGTTTGGTACTGGAGTGGTAAATGAATGTTGTATGATCAGGTCAGACTTGGGGTAATTGTAATTGTAATCGTTAATCAGCTGTAATTGATTACAATTTTTCAAGTAATCATAGTAATCATTAATCAGCCAAAAATCTGATTACATGTAATTTAATTTAATCAATTACTTTTCAAAATACCCTGTAATTCTGATTACTTTTTGATTACATTCTGATTACAATGGAAAAAAAACTTGAACTGTGTTTATGGTCAATAAATGTAATTCTTATTTAATAAATATTCAACATGTTAATATAGTTTGGTTTACTCTATAGCATTTTAATTGATGTGTATACTTCAGTAAAAAATAAACTTATTAGTACTGTGTTGAACAGTCATCAATAGCCTTACAATTTTATGTCTCCTGCCTTAGTAAAAGTTATTGTACATTTATTCACAATTTAAAGATGTCCATATATATATTTGATAAAAACTATTACGTATATTTAAGTAATAATTATCTTATACTTTTCTGTAACCCTAAATTATAATCTTTTGTTAATATTGTGATTTTTGTCAACTTTGAATTGACTGGTAGGAAACCAATTAAGGTTTGTTTTTATTGCAATTTTTAATTGAATATAGCTGTAGGACAAGATTAACCAGATATGTGAAAATTTGTCTAATTGGCACAAACTAAATCAAAAGTTGGACAAATATCTTGTTTAAAATAATCATTTTTTTTTTATTCTTGGACTGGACATGAATGCTTTAATTTGGTTTACAATTTGATAAAACAATTCTATTAAAATTTGACATAGTTTTCATCTGGTAACTTTATTTCATCCATATTTTAACTTCCATACACTGCACCTTGAAATACATATAAAGTCTATAAGAAGTCAGTAGACAAACAGCAAACTCTTTATAAAGCTATATTCAATTGAAGCTAAATAATTCAGATATCAATGATGGCAAAGTGTAACCAGTGATTCAATGTTCATGTATGTATGTCGTGAACTTTTGTGGTTTATTAAATAGATGAAGTTTGAAGTTATCATTTTATAATATATAAAACAAAATCCTTTCTAAAAAGTACTATAGTTGTTTTTAAACGTTAATTCATTCACATCATTCAAATCGGTTATATTTTTAAATTCATTGTAATCAGATGTAATCATGATTACTTTGCCAATGTAATCATTAATTTAATCAGACACTTTCAGAAATGATGTAATCATTAATTTAATTTAATCGTACAAATGACAAAGTAATTGTAATTTAATCAATTACATTGAAAGTAATCGGACCCATCTCTGGATCAGGTGTCACATGTCATGTTCAGTACAAGAGTGGTTAATAAATGTGGTATGATCAGGTGTCACATGTCATGTTCAGTACAAGAGTGGTTAATGAATGTTGTATGATCTGGTGTCACCAGTCAGAGATATAACTATAGGGTTATTACAGAAAATAACTTGTGTGTGTTATTACAGATTTTCTTCCTAAAATATTCTAAATCTGTAATAACATATGTTTGTTATTTGTAAAATTATTTCATTTATAGTGGGCTCTAGGGAACTCTTGAGACTTTGCGCAGAAACTAAATGCATAGCCTAGATAACTAATTTCTTAAGTAAATTAATACATTTTTGATTAACCATGGTAAATCAATGAGTTGAGGCTATTAAGGGATAAACTTAGCTGTAATAACAAGGCTTAGTTATTCAAGGAATGTAACTTATTATATAAGACACTTGGGAATTACTGAGAAACTTGCGCAGAACCTCATTACTTGTATGCTCTGGTCATTATTTCTTACAATAAATTAAAATACATTGTTATTAAGCATGATCTATGTCTGAGCAAATCCTTTGAAGTGATATAGAGAAGCTGTGATAACAACCTTTAGTTATTTCAGGCATATTTTTACTGTGATAACATATAGGTGTATTATGCAAAATGGCAAACTATGAACTGTTATATCTTTCAATAGTTAAGTATACATATAGACAAACGTAATATCAATAGAACTTTTACAAATTTTAACGAAACTAATGATGTATATTGTCCCTTTGAAACATGTAACATACGTATGTTATCACAGTTCTTTGATTTTTTAGTCTACAATAACAAATGTATGTTATTTTCCTGTAATAACCCTATAGAGTTATATCCATGACTGGTCACATGTCATATTCAGTACAAGAGTGGTTAATGAATGTTGTAGAATCAGGTGTCACATGACATGTTTAGAACAGGAGTGGTCAATGAAAGTTGTATGACCAGGTGTCAAGTCTCAAGTCATGGTCATGCAAGATTTTTTTTGAACCAAAGTAATTTTTTTTGGAGTGGTATTTATCAGTGTAATAAAGTAAATCATAATATTTCAGTTGTATACAGTAAGGAAGTACCAGACGGCAACTCTTTGACATACAAACTGGAGTGGTATTCATCAGTGTAATAAAGTTAATCACAATATATCATAATACTATGTTTCTTAATATTTTGAAGACAAGAGTATTTGCAATAAATAGAATGTACACTGAATCACTGAACAATATCAAGGGCAGTGTTTAACTGATCTACATTATGTGTACGATATAATAAATATCTGTAAATGTGTTAAACATTTTACTTTACTTACAAAATCTCTACATTCCAAACTAGCTCCATTCTTTATACATAATTCTACCTCTTTTATATTCCCCTTCTCTGCAGCTGTAAGAAGTTTCTGTAAGCAAATCAAAGCTTTTACATTTTCCTCTAGAACATATAAATGTATTATAAATGTAATAATTGAATTTAACAAGCTACATTTTTACAGTTTCAACAGTTTATACCAAATACAGTGATTACCAAGAAGGAGTGAAATTGTTGTCTATAATTTCAGAGTTTTTTTTAGAAAAGTCTCACTGTAGACAATTGTCATGATTGTATTATGCACCAGTTTTGAGATCAGCTTAAGTTTTTGTTGAGGTTTGTGTTGCTCGGTCTTTAGTTTTCTATGTAATGTTTTGAATATAAAAAGAAGATGTGGTATGATTGCCAATGAGACAATTATACAAAATAGACCAAATGACACAGAAAATAACAACTATAAGTCACTGTACAGCCTTCAACAATGATCAAAGCCCATAAGGCATAGTCAGCTATAAAAGGCCCTGAAATGACTAATGTAGACTGTTGAATTTTGATTGTTTTTCATTTTTTTCCATGGCGTTGTCAGATTCTCTTCGACTTAAAGAGTTGTGACTGTCCTACAATATCTTACGTTCCTTTTTTTTTTGTCTCCTGGAATTTTGTATATTGAAATTCTGTTCACTGTAGTCCTTTTGATTTCTCCTGTTCTCCCCCTGAGAATACACCTGAGGTCACATGACACTGACTGACTCTGAGAATACTACACACCTGTATCTTTATGTACAGTTTATAGACAACATATAGGTCACATGACACTGACTGACTGAGAATACTACACACCTTTATATTTATGTACAGTTTATAGACAACATATTTCACATGACAATTGATTTTTAAGAAGAAAATCTTACCTTATTCCAACTTGCCATTATATATCTTGTAAAAGAAAAACACAATTTCATTGACAACGGCATGTGCACCCTTAGTATCTATCGATAAATTTTGGTATCACTCTACAGTGCTGAGAAAGGAAATTATCAGTTAGTAAGATCAAAGGAAAATTTCGTAAAATAGTGATAATTTGTATATATATGGACATTCTGTTCACTGTCACGACCATAACTGTAGTCAATTTAATTTCTCCTATTCTCCCTCTGACTGACTCTGAGAATACTACACTCCTGTATCTTTATGTACAGTTTATAGACAACATACTGGTCACATGACCATTGACTTTAAAGAAGAAAATCTTACCTGATCCCAACTTGCCATTATATCCTGTAAAAGAAAAACACAACATTTTATCATGTTTGTACACAAGAGTTGTAATTTGAAGAGAAATATGTTTAAGGGGCATTAACTAAACAGTCAGGGGTGGTACTTAAACAAGTGATTTCAAAATCACTTCTTTGAGTGATTTTGGCTGTGAAATATTTAAAATTTTTGCAGACTTTTCAAATTCACTGAAACAAGTAATTTGAGAAGTTAAAATTTAATCACTTCAATAAGCGTTTATCACATTTTTTGGATATTTTTTCCCACAAGCTTGATTTTTTTATTGGTAAAAAGACCAGAATTCCATTGAAAAAACATCTATGTACATGCAGAAATTGTCATTTGCTTGATAAGCCTGCCAGTGTTTACAGTTTATTTGAATATGCAAAAACTGGAATAATTTGTAGATCAGGACATAACCTTAAAATAAATCATTCTAATTCTAAAGAAAACCAATCAGGTCACCTAATACTGTTGACCTTTGTCTGATAGTAAGAGTAGTTAATGAATATTTGATTACAGAACAATTCCCAAGGGTACTTTTATAAGCCTTAGCGCACTAACTTACTGCCCAAGCGCACTGGTGAAATTGAAAGATAAAGGGATAATTGATTTATGTAGGAAAATTATAGAAAAGTTTGTGAAAATATGGAAAATCAATGAAATTAGCATTTGACAGTCAGAGCTCAGACATAAACAAGTCTATTTCTGTTTTTGACTTGAAGAAGTCAAAACATGTATTCTTTATAAAAATGTGTTTTCAATTTTAGACTTATCTAAGTCACAAAATGACAGACTTGTTTAGGTCTATTTATGTTGATGAAAAAACTTAACTTGACTTGGTGGCCAAACTACACCACCTTTGACAGTAAAAACCTGTCTGAGAGTTCACAAGGACTTGATCTATCTATATTTAATTATCTAATTGAACATCCTTACTAAACACAGATGTTTTACCTCTGTACGTACATACAGACAAGGGTAAAACTTAATGCCCCCTCCGTTACGGCCAGGGCATAAAAAATTCTGTGGAGTAGTTAATTGTGTACACTTTGCCTTTACGTTGTTTTGAAAGAAACTTGTTTAAGTAAAGCCTCTGTTTAATTATCAATATGATTAAATGATGAAACATGTTAAATACCCAATGTGAAATCTGTTGGTCAGAGTTCTGCAATTGTCAATAAGGGATTACACGTGGGACTTCATCAAACTCTTACTGCAACTTCAGCATTTTATTGTACAGTCTGTCCTCATGGCCTTAATGCCACTTTATATTACATACATTTTTACCCTATCTGCCACCAGTCAATTAGCCTGATAAGAATCTGCAAATAAAGATTTATTTATATAAAATGTTAAACATGTAAATTATCATTGATATGGTCATAATTAATGAATGGCTATTATTTATTTTGAATTTATTTAGTGGATTATGTAAAATGTGAAGAGTCAAAAATTAATTTTATGGTTCAATAAATTCAAAATAAATTATTGCCATTCATTATAAATAAATTTCTATCAAAAATAAGGTTCAAAGAACTTTTTATACTATATATTAACAATAACGACGTATACACATGTTGGCGTATGAATACACAAGGTTAGAGTGGGCGTGTCGCCATAAAAATTGACAACATTGAAAATAAAACTAATACTGTTAACCAATCAGAAGACAGTTAATACACCAAATTTACAAAACTTTGAATTTTTGAAATACTAAGGCTTTTCTACCTCAGGAATAGCACCAATTCGGAAAATATGGAAAATACTTTAATTTAATGCTATTATCATACGGTAAAAATCATATGTTATTTAGTCTAAGTATATGATAATGAAAATTATATGAGATAACTTATAAACTATAACATATCTCATAAATTATTTAAGATATCTCGTGAACTATATAAGATATCTTATAAACTTTATGATATATCTTTCAAACTATATCAAATATCTAATGAACTATTATATAAGATATCTTATAAGATAAGTTAATGAGATATCTTGAAGTTAGATTTAATAGAAAAACGGCTTGCCATATTAACCAGTGAAAAAAATCACCCATTGGGTAATTTTTCAACAGATCATCTTTATTTACCTTGATTTAAATGTATTTCAAATAGAACTGGCCAATTGTTTAGTTCAGAAAAGCAATTACAAAAGTATATATATTTAATTGATAAGATATTTAAAGCAATTGAACCAGTGAACTTTAAAATTATTTGGATCATTTTCATATCTTTTGAAACAGTTCCAAAATGATGACATCGTATTTCAGGGGGGTCTCATTTCACGAATGGTCTATCTTCAACATTATTTTCAAAAACGTTCAAACTTTTGTCTTTTGCTGAAAAAGAGCAAAATATAAGATAATTTCCTTTACAAAACAAGTTTTAATCAAATTACATAACTGGATCTGCTGGGCAATCTGCTTTTATCATTAAATTCCTACATCAATGTTATATCAAAATTTGAATTTGGTCTTTATCGAGGTCTGTTTTGACACCCATTTTGACAAAAAGCATATTTTTGATCAACCTGCTGAGCAATCTACTTTTACGAGACCGAATTTCCCATAACATTTTAACTTCAATTGAATCCGGCCGCCAAAATTGTTAACCTCATGTTGACATAATTAAATTAAATCGTTGTTAATAAAATGCGATCATAGTCAGCATTCTTATGCGGATTTTACTAGGTTTTGACGACAAACTATGAAAAATTAAAGTTGCCGTAATCGGTGACGGAAACTTTTCCGGAAATACCAATTTTTGTTTTATTTTCCTCAATTGGGAATTTATATTTACAAACATTTTTCTGGGGCCGCTGGCCGATTTAAGGACCGTTAAGCGGCCCTAAACAATATAGTGGAATCATCCCTGAACAGAATCCAACTAAAAAAAAATTTAAATTGAGCTTCGGGCTTGTGGACTCTAAAGTTAATCATGAATGCTGCATTAGTGACATGTAATTGATTCTGACTTCCTCTGCTGTGTTTTGCAAAATGTGGTTTATACCTCAATTGAGGTATAATCCACCAATTGACGGATATTCACAATTGGTTTCCTTAAGTCTGCATCAGTTCTAACTTTAAAATTTGTTAGTCGAGATGGACAGGAAGAGACTACAGAGCAAAAATAAGATTTAATAGATGAAAACTCAGAATTTATCAGTAGGAAAAGGAGGGTTACATTAGTTTTTAGGTTTCTCTAAAAAAAAACTAACAAACTGCAGCATGAATTGTCAGAATCAATTACATATGTCATCACTAATTAGTGGTCACTATCATGATGGTAGATTATACCGGAATTGAGTTATAATCCACCAATTAATGGTAATTCCTGACCTGTTTATTTTGTATGCACAATTTTGATTCTAAATACATTTATAAAAGTCTAAATGAAAGGTTCACGACAAGCTTTTTATAACAAAAAAAAAACAAGTGAAACTGCGAGCTACTGCTCACTGATGATACCCCCGCCGCAAATGGATAATATTTAAATAGTGTAAAAATATGCAAGTGTTCGGTAAAAAGGAAGTTGTCGAGTGATGAATCTGAAAACACATCACACGGTATAGCTGACTTATATAAATCCTGAAACCAAATTTCAGAAATCCTTGTATTGTAGTTCCTGAGAAAAATTTGACGAACATTTTCAACTTGGCTATCATGTGTAAAATCATTCAAGTGTTCGGTAAACAGGAAGTTGTCAAGTGATCAATCTGAAAACGCATCACACGATATAGCTGACTTAGATAAACCCTGAAACCAAATTTCAGAAAACCTTGTATTGTAGTTCCTGAGAAAAATGCAACGAAAAATATTCATGGGACGGACGGACTGACTGACGGACTGACGGAAGGACAGACAGAGGTAAAACAGTATACCCCCCTTTTTTAAAGCGGGGGTATAATAATTGTCACAAAAAAGCGACAAACATCAGCGCCGCCTGGTGGCTAAAAACTTTTCAACAGTTCAAATGCAACGCACCAAGTTTTACTGTCTTTTAACTTTCAAATTTGGTTTTATAAATACTTTAACCTTGAAGAAAATAAAAATACTCAGTTAAATGTTTAATTGAAAATTTCTTCTCAGTCATCGTTTAGAAGAAGAGATATGGAAACCCGGAAATGTGTCCATCAACCTGTTACTAGGTTACTGTGTTAGAAATGTAAATAATAAAATGAGATAAAATAAGTAGGGCCTATGTCATTTCTTCACGTGTCAGATATAACAGAAACATTCAAAACTTACATTGTACCCTTTAAAGTCATTGAAACGACGTCTCTTGGTTTAAAAGAATTGTTTGAATTTTGTCGATTAGCAGTCTAAATTCCGAGAAGAGCAGGTTTTTGTCAAAACGAAACGCTGAATAACGCGATAAGGACAAGTCGGACCAAGATTACTCGGACCTTCTTCTTCTTAATTATTTCATCCAGGTAGGTACTGAAACCCGGACCGGACCGGACTCCGGACCCGGACTTTGGTATGAAACCCGGACCCGGACCGGACGCCGGGCCCGGACTAAATGCCGGACCCGGACTGGGTAATAATTATGAATTTTCTTAGAATCACCTTTTCTTTTTTTTAATCAGGAGAAGAAAGATAATTTTTTGAGAACTGTAACACAGTACATTATAATAATGATAAGATAATCAATTTTTGCTCTTACTCTTGTATAGTCTAGAAGAGAAGACAAGTATGCCTTGCAATGCTTTTGTATCTTCAATTTACAGTTGTGCAATTACGTTAAAAAAAATCATACATACAGTATGAATGTTTACAAATTACTTTAAAAAACATGGAAATATTTTTTTATAAATTATAGGGAGAAAGTGGATTTTCTAAGAATTATTTTTTCTGTTTTTTATTAAAATTATTCAGAAGGAAGTTAATTTTGGCAGAAATAAACAAGATGCATTACATGTATAATAATTATGAAAATTAATCAGACCTGTATAATCGGCACCATATACTGATATAAACCGTGACAGTAGTTTATATGGGCAGCAGTTAGTCGCAGTAATGCAATACACGCAGGTATAGTAAACTTCAAGCTAGTCCGGGGTCATGTCAGGTCACAGTCCGGACTCACCTGTTCAAGAATGTGTATTACATTGTTGAACGCCGCTTAAGTGTCGTTTATTGATTTTTCCGATGACAATCGAATAACTAAAGAAATAGAGAAATGAATAAAGGAAAAGTAAAAAGCAAAAAGGGAAAAAAAATCTTTCAATTAAACAAATAATTTAGTATATTTATATACAATCCGTATACTCCTGGTCCGGGGTTATATCAGGTCACAGTCCGGACTCGCCTAATTTTAATTTGTTGATTCTCGGGTACACGTCTTTTATTAATGTTTCCGACGACAATCCAATAAGGAAAAAGTTGAATGAATAAAAATGAATAAGTTCGTCACATCAAATAATTTGTAATGTTTTTTTTATCTCTATCGATGTCTATAGTTTGCGAATACACCTAGTCCGGGGTTACTTCAGGTCACCGTCCGGACTCGCCTATTACAATTATATTTTTCGTTAAAAGTCGGATAAATATCTTATAAATTTTTTATGTATTACATGCTTGATCAAATGTCCCGTCCATATCATTTACGACAATAAACAGTTTACATACAGTTAGTCGTCGTAATGCAATACACGCAGGTATAGTAAACTTCAAGCTAGTCCGGGGTCATGTCAGGTTACAGTCCGGACTCACCTGTTCAAGAATGTGTATTCCATTGTTGAACGCCGCTTAAGTGTCGTTTATTGATTTTTCCGATGAGAATCGAATAACTAAAGAAATAGAGAAATGAATAAAGGAAAAGTAAAAAGCAAAAAGGGAAAATAAATCTTTCAATTAAACAAATAATTTAGTATATTTATATACAATCCGTATACTCCTGGTCCGGGGTTATATCAGGTCACAGTCCGGACACGCCTAATTTTAATTTGTTGATTCTCGGGTACACGTCTTTTATTAATGTTTCCGACGACAATCCAATAAGGAAAAAGTTGAATGAATAAAAATGAATAAGTTCGTCACATCAAATAATTTGTGAAGTTTTTTTTATCTCTATCGATGTCTATAGTTTGCGAATACACCTAGTCCGGGGTTACTTCAGGTCACCATCCGGACTCGCCTATTACAATTATATTTTTCGTTAAAAGTCGGATAAATATCTTATAAATTTCTTATGTATTACATGCTTGATCAAATGTCCCGTCCATATCCTTTACGACAATAAACAGTTTACATACAGTTAGTCGTCGTAATGCAATACACGCAGGTATAGTAAACTTCAAGCTAGTCCGGGGTCATGTCAGGTCACAGTCCGGACTCACCTGTTCAAGAATGTGTATTACATTGTTGAACGCCGCTTAAGTGTCGTTTATTGATTTTTCCGATGACAATCGAATAACTAAAGAAATAGAGAAATGAATAAAGGAAAAGTAAAAAGCAAAAAGGGAAAATAAATCTTTCAATTAAACAAATAATTTAGTATATTTATATACAATCCGTATACTCCTGGTCCGGGGTTATATCAGGTCACAGTCCGGACTCGCCTAATTTTAATTTGTTGATTCTCGGGTACACGTCTTTTATTAATGTTTCCGACGACAATCCAACAAGGAAAAAGTTGAATGAATAAAAATGAATAAGTTCGTCACATCAAATAATTTGTAATGTTTTTTTTTATCTCTATCGATATCTATAGTTTGCGAATACACCTAGTCCGGGGTTACTTAGGTCACCGTCCGGACTCGCCTATTACAATTATATTTTTCGTTAAAAGTCGGATAAATATCTTATAAATTTCTTATGTATTACATGCTTGATCAAATGTCCCGTCCATATCATTTACGACAATAAACAGTATACATACAGTTAGTCGTCGTAATGCAATACACGCAGGTATAGTAAACTTCAAGCTAGTCCGGGGTCATGTCAGGTTACAGTCCGGACTCACCTGTTCAAGAATGTGTATTCCATTGTTGAACGCCGCTTAAGTGTCGTTTATTGATTTTTCCGATGAGAATCGAATAACTAAAGAAATAGAGAAATGAATAAAGGAAAAGTAAAAAGCAAAAATGGAAAATAAATCTTTCAATTAAACAAATAATTTAGTATATTTATATACAATCCGTATACTCCTGGTCCGGGGTTATATCAGGTCACAGTCCGGACACGCCTAATTTTAATTTGTTGATTCTCGGGTACACGTCTTTTATTAATGTTTCCGACGACAATCCAATAAGGAAAAAGTTGAATGAATAAAAATGAATAAGTTCGTCTCATCAAATAATTTGTGAAGTTTTTATACCTCTATCGATGTCTATAGTTTGCGAATACACCTAGTCCGGGGTTACTTCAGGTCACCATCCGGACTCGCCTATTACAATTATATTTTTCGTTAAAAGTCGGATAAATATCTTATAAATTTCTTATGTATTACATGCTTGATCAAATGTCCCGTCAATATCCTTTACGACAATAAACAGTTTACATACAGTTAGTCGTCGTAATGGAATACACGCAGGTATAGTAAACTTCAAGCTAGTCCGGGGTCATGTCAGGTCACAGTCCGGACTCAGCTGTTCAAGATTGTGTATTACATGGATGATCGATCGCTGCTTAAATTTTATAAATTTTAAAAATATCCCGATTAACGTGTAACACAAGATTATTTCTGTATTTCTTACCAAAGGAATACTACTGATACGGAGATTACGAGTGAATAATTCATAAGCGATGTATCTTAGTTTATTTTGACAATGGCTGCTAAAATAAAATTATTTCACTATATTACATTTTTATTTATTATTTCATTATATCTCGGAGCTAATGCCCCTTTAAATCTGACTTCTATACATGCTTGATTATGATTGATAGTGTAGTCTTTGACACCTTTTGCGTGAAACATTGAATTGTTGAATTATTTTAATAGACTATGTGATGACAATCAAATAAGAAAGTAAATCTTTTTTTTATTATTTTATTTATAAATACCATGTTATCGACAAGTGACGCGTTATTTGCGATGTTGATATAAGAATAAGAATGATGTGATGTGATGTGATTGCCAATGAGACAGCTGACAAAGAAGACCAAATGACACAGACATTTACAACTATAGGTCAACGTACGACACCAACTACAGATATGAGAATACTCGCAGTTACTGATCACAGCTAGTACAAAAAAGCAATCCATCATAGTTTTTACTTTGGTTATTTAAACACTGAATTACCAATAGCCTTAATGTATTTTGTATGTAATTCCTGGTTGTGTCTTCTTTTTTTCTTTTTCTTTCAATTAAACCAATATCCTAAAGCGAGTGTAAACCTTTGTCAATAATTCATTCTGAGGAACAGTATTAGAGAAGAATTTAGAGAATCAATTAAAACTCATAAGAATTCGGAGAAACCATATACGTCTTAGAGATTATAATAACTCGGAGGAACAATAAAGACAATAAAAAGTCATAAGGCTTCTGAGGAACAGCAAGAGATCATAAGAATTCGGAGGAACAATCAAAAGGCATAAGAATTCGGAGGAACAATAAAAAGTCATAAGAATTCTGAGGAACAATAAGATATAAATTTGGAGGAACAATAAGATATCATAAGAGTTCGAAGGAACAATAAGATATCATAATAATTCGGAATTACAATAAGAGATCATAGGAATTCTTATGATACTAGTTGACAATTCATAACATATGTACCACTGGCTAACGAAAGAGGTTTATATTGATAAATAGAATGTGACATTCACCTGCAATTAACCTGTGCACAATCGGCGCAAATGAAAGATCGAAACTTTTAAAAATCGGCGCAAATGTCAAACACCCAATAAAACACGAGACTTTCATTACACAGTGACATAACAACGCGTAATTGATGTTCTCGTAACAGGAAACCAATATTAAAAGTATTTAATTAAGACTGCCAAAACAATGTTTTAGAAAAGCAGGAATTCTATTTTTCCCTTAATGTCTAGAAGAAGAAAACAATACAAAAAAAATATAACCCTCGAATGTTTCAAACTATTGCGCTTTACTCTTCCTATGAAAATAATTTAATTTGCTTTCATTGATAATAAAAAGATTTTATTAATTTCAATAAAACAATAACGACAAAGGAATTATTATATATCTCTTCCTTACTTTACTTTACTCTTTTTTGTTCAATTTTACGCTCGGAATGGGGATTTTTTTTTTAAAATTTATATATACTGTAACTAATTATATGACAGTAATCTTTAAAAAAATCAAAGTGGTAAAAAACCCACAGTCCGGGTCCGGCGGCCAGTCCGGGTCCGGGTCCGGGTTTCATACCAAAGTCCGGGTCTGGAGTCCGGTCCGGTCCGGGTTTCAGTGCGTACCTTTCATCCACTATCTGGATAACCACTACTTTTGTAGTGTAGCACGGACAAGCAACTGATTACTGTAAGCAACTGTGTGCATGTGCAGGAATAGTTTACAGTGAATATAATCAGTGCACAAACCAGTATAATTTCGCCTATAATCAATTGTTGGGGGGGGGGGGGGTCGGACCTTTATCAGGACTCCGGGATCGGGTGCTTTTAAGCTCGGTATTGATCCTTTCGGAATCCGGGAATTCTTTTTTCGAATTTTGGGGTGTCGGGATTTAAATTTCCTTAAATTCGGGATCTCGGGATTTCATGTTTTTAAGCCCGACACCCCCCCTCATTGTTCAAGATACTGGTTTAATGGATATCAATTTAAAACGCAACGGCAGTTGGTCTTATCCAATATGAGCTAAGGATGTTATCCCAGCTGGATGCTCAATTAAAAAAACTTGAGGCACTAGTACATGTAGCTTTAAACTGGGACAAGTCCCAGCTTTAGAGTAACTTAATGTCAATCACCTTTATACACGAGCAGGGAACTGTTTCATCACCATACTATATACATTTGTACTCCATTTAAGGCACACATGGTATTACGGCAATAATGCAATAATATATGTATAGTACGGTAAAAATTCACAGTGGCGGATCCAGAAGGGGGGTCCAGGGGGTTTGAACACCCCCTTTTTTTTACGATCAATGCATTTGAATGGGGACATATAGTTGCATGGAACCCCCCTCCTTTATCCTTGGTTGGGACCCCCCGCCTTTTGAAATGGCTGGATCCGCCCCTGGTTCATGCACTGTGGCATTTACTAAAATCTAAAAACACTTCGCGTGCCACCAAGATACCAACTTCCTATTGTTCGTTCTAAATTAAACCAATATGCACATCTTTATTGGTAATTCTCTTTTAAAGTCGCCTTACACTGCACCAGTTGCCTTAAAACTCCTACTTCAATAAAGAACCACAACAAAGTAAGTCAGGGAGAAAATCAGTAGCTGATCACCGTAGTGTTCTAATTAACTAAGTTCAATATAATCTGAATTCATGCACACACACACAAAAAATGGCACATATTAATGTACAAACTATTCAATTCTGATTCAAAATTAAATTGGATTTTAGAAGAATCAATTGCATGAACAGTAAATATCTGAATTGTTACGCAGATTCAGGGCATATGTTACAGTTACAGGGGAGGTAATGACGTTGCTAACGTAAAATGTTATTTTCGCGACGTCAAATTGTGACATATCGGGAAAAGATGCATTTTTGACTGATTTTAATCATTCAAACTGATTTAACTTTTAAACGAGTTCATATACCCCTCTTTTTTAAATGATATTCGTTTTGATTACGTATGAAGAGTATTTGTACCAATTTTCATGAAAAAGTCAATGATGCAATTTTTTTAAATTTGATAAATATACAGCAAAAAAATACGTTTTTTTCTACATTCATGAACATTTGATAAATTTTAGTTATTTCTGAACAGAATACTTTATAAATTTATAGGATATTTATATAATTACATTAGATGTATGTTTCATTATAAAACTTTATTCTGATTGGCTAACTGCACATCACGTGTTCTTCCGTAAGCAATTGCATCACTCAATAAAACTTTTCATTCATGATAACACGTGGTCCCACAATAAAGTGCACAGTTGAATTAAATAAAAACAATATAAAATTCGTGTTTTCTTGATCATAGCTAAAAAATGTAATTATAAGTATTGAATGCTTCTTTTTGTAACTTCATAGGGTTGTAAAAGCGTTGACCGTGCGCATATTTTTAGAATGACATTTACTTTTAAATCGTGGCCACCGGATTCGTTTTCCCCCAGTAGAAATTAATTAGTCCCTTTTTTGTTGCGTACACTGGAAAAGGAAAAAAATATCTCTTGCACGTTAAAGACACCCTTGTAGATTTCGAAAAAGAGCAGGCTGATGCCGCTACAAGGCAGCACTCGCACCCGCAAAGTAGAAAGGGATTAATATAAGTTGCAAAACTTGTTTCCCAATCCACTATAAATAAATATGTTTAAACTAAACTAACTAAGGAAAAAAAAAATGACCGTATAACATCGTGAAATCGTATTTTTTTCTTATTATATCAAACATCCCTCATGCACAAATGATCAAGACACCGAGCAAACACGAATCCAGTAACCCCCCTAATATTTTATTATCGTTATAATGGAAATTCTTACAGCTATAATATATTATTTTTAGATATAATACCTGGGACAGTTTTTCGGTAATCGCATTTCAAAGCGCGAAAAATCTATATCCTCTGCCGCGATTTCCATACATTATTTTCATTTATAGACCTTTTTCACGTAATTGACAGTATATTTGCCTGAAATTATAAATCCTTCATATTTTTTTTTAATTCAGATGATTCCAACGAATTATATATTGAGTACAACATTTGTATGTACTTTCGACTCCGAACTTAATTTTGTTGTCGAAGTCGGTGGTTATTATGCGGGTACTGTGGCTTCCTGTATAAGTTATATCCGACAACCACGAAATAAACGAGAGTGCTGAATGTTGCTTTTAATACAAAAAAATAAATCAGTTACGAAATATCGTCAATTACGAATGATTTACTTTAGAGGAATAAACATTATCTGGTCAAATTTATTTATGAAGAAAAACTAAATGGGGACTCATTCGAAGGGGATAATTAAAAATAATCTATAGTTTTCCTGCAAGCAAATGCAGCACTTCTGAAGACCTTTGATGCAAAGATTACCTTGTTCTATATTCATTCGCATGTATCACCGTGTTCGAGTTTAGAACATACACTACACTCCCTCACTTCGCTCATTTAAGATAGCTAAGGACACTAGATCGTCTTCGTCGTCGTTGTTGTTTTCTTTCGATGCAATAATTCTCAGCAATTTCCTGCATAAATCGCAGACTAGTTTTAAACGGCTGTGACCGAAGTTTCATCTCATGGACATCACTTTCATGATCAACGAAACGGAAAACAGTTTGTACACAGTTACCTAAACTTGAATCGGAATGGTATTCATAAAAAAACAAATGAAACATTTGTTGGGTTACGCTTCTTATCTATTTGTATACTAGTATTATAACTCGTACAACAGCGAAAAATACTAGGGGAGAGTTGAACGTCCATAAACATGTTTAACCCGGCCACAATCTGTATGTGCCTATCCCAAGTCAGGAGTCTGGAGGCTCAGTGGTTTTCTTTGGTTCATGCATGTCTGTCATATTTGCTTTTCGTGTATACAGTTTTCTCATTGTTGAAGGTCCTACAGTTACCTACAATTGCTTACATCTGCTTCATTTGAACTTGGATAGCTGTCTCATTAGCAATCATACCACATCACTATACCTTTTATCAGGAACTTGACTTTCTGTTAATTTCTTCGGGTAAACTTTTATCATTATTACTGCAGATTTGAAAGAAACAAATCGTTTAGTCTGTACGAATTATAAAAAGTCTTACAAGTAAAGAGATGGCGGAAATGAATATGACATTATAGACACACAGTCAATATATTAAAGATATCTTCAAGATCTACGTTTAACAAAAAGGAGACATTTATATAGAGATTGCTTTTGTCTTATCACATTAAGAATATTGTATGCCAACTTACTTGTAAGCCAGTAAAAATCATGATTTAACTTGCGTGGGTTTTGAAGTTTTCAAATGTAGGCTCGCCATTTAGCTCAAATTGACAATTTTGGTAATTTAGTTAGTGTGTTTTATAAATTTATGAACATATTATGGAGGGATCAAATTACCGGTGAACATCTTACATATATGGTCGTATATAGATGTTATATAATCGGCATGATATTACTATAAAATTGAGAATGGAAATGGGTTAGGGTTAGGGTACATGTATTCTTGCTCTCCCTGGACTATCAATGCATGTACGACTTCGTTCTATTATTCCGTTTTAATGTTTTACATCATCCTCATTTCTTGTCTCGAAACGATTCTCGATTCTAATATGACGTCCTTATTACGCTTTGTAAACAAAGCCGTGTTCTAATGAGCACATAATATGTTTGACACATGCGCACGAACTTACTGTTTATATTAACGTTATTTCCATCGTTATCCTTCAAAATATATACATTTAAGCAGCTAACATAAACTTTTATTATATATTTTTATTAAACAACATATATTTTCCGTGCTCGTAGTTTTTAAACTTATCAAAGAAATGTAATGTACAGAATCCTCGAGGAGGAAACGGAAATTGCCAAAGATTTTTACGGTATATTCGTACGCTTCAACCTATAAAAATACTGTATTTGTCCTATTAGAATCGAAATAATTCCTTCATGTCATGCTCTATGCTCATTTTAACATGGGTAGGCATTATATTTGACCACATTTTACACCTCGCAAGCTAACGCTCAGTGTAAAATATCGACAAATATAATGCCTACCGATGTTCAAATGAGCATAGAGCATGACATGAAGGATATATTTCTTAAATAGTCGTAGACTTATACAAATCGATACGATTTCATGACATATATAAACTGTTTCAACCAGACTGGGTCTCCGCCTGACCGGCCATTGTAGAGTTCCTAACCAAGCGCATGTTGTCACATGATATTATGCCTATGGGCGACCATTTGATCTTCTGTGGGAGGAGGTGGGGCTCCGGATTAAATATTCGTGTTCATTTTTTGCTACTAGTACAAATTATTGTCATTCACATTTATGTTCTGCATTGTCCTGTGTTTTGCTGGACAAAACATTCATCCTCTTCCCGTCTTTTCCAAAGTTAATTACAAGGCCGGTATATTTTATTCCAAAATCCTACGGCCCCATTCTCTTTGTTCAGAATATCAAATGGTCATCCCCTAAGGAATTGAATTCGTTTACAGTCAACCGGTATTCATGACTTTGATTTGGCTGTGATACCTTCGGTGGTGCATACGTTACCGAAGGAATGATTTAAATCTCGAATGTAAAATTTAAGAATCCACCGTTTAAAGTCAGACTGTACATTTTATATGTGATAGGTCAGACTATATTTTATAGGTGATAAGTCAGACTGTATATTTCTGTTATTGTTCTTCATTTAGATCGACCTTGAAAATATGTATAAACAAGATAAGTACTACGTGGTCAAAGTATAAGTTGAATATAGACTCATCATAACAGGAAGATTAAAGGTATGAATATTAACGATTTGAACTTGACATCATCCGGAGGTTACAAGTGGAAACATAATTTTCTCTACATCAGCTTGGTTCGACCTTATTTATTTTATTATTCAAGGCTGATAATTTGTACACGTTTTTATTTTAATCTTAAGTAATAACAGTAATCACACAATCCGATAAACACAACATGTTTCGAAATCTTAAAAAAAGCAAGGGTTGCATAATTGTCATTTATAGTAAATCAAGTTTTGGATCTTGTTTATGATGAGTAATAAGTTTAAACTATTAATTCATAAGGAAGAAACAATTTATGTTTAAGTGTTTTATATTACTTTAAATTTTCACTACATCGTGCTATAAACATCAACCTTATTTATGATAGATACTTCGAATTCCTTTCTTCATTTGAACTGTACATATATACCGAACATAGAAATTTCTTTCATTTACATTTACCTGTGATAATTCAGAAAATGGCGGATTTTAGTTCAGGTTTTTTTAAATCTTCACATTTCACAGAGGAATAATACTGTAACTTTTCATCCCTTATTTTATTGATTTTGTATTTACATGGTACTATAGATCAAATGTATTCGTTAGTGTATGTCCACATGTGTTATTATGTCTTTTGATTGATATACGCCATTTTAACTGATATTTTATATTGGGTTTTTCTAATTTGTGACGTTTCACTATAGTTTCAGATAAGGGTAAAGGTTTGGTACCTCAATACAAAGATTTTTTTTCTGATAACAAAATGAAATATATACTTTATCTAACCACTAGTCAGCAAGTGAAATATGAAGGCTCCTTTATTAAACAGTTTATGGAACTGAGAACAGGGTGCACTTGAGGTCATTTCTTGTATTTAATCTTTTGTCTTCATTACATTATTGTTATTATATATAGTTATTATCCTTTCGCCCTTCTTATGGGTGTAATTTGTGATAAAGATTAACATGTTTACACCCGCTGAAATTGTTTTCACCTGGCCTAAGTCAGGTATCTGTTGTCCAGAAGTTGTCGTTTATTGATATGGTTTATAAGTGGTTCTCGTTTCTTGTTTTTTTTTATATAGATTAGACCGTTGGTTTTCCCGTTTGAATGGTTTTACACTAATAATTGTTATATGCCTTTTATAGCTTGCTGTTAGGTGTGAGCCAATGCTCCGTGTGAAGACCGTGCTTTGACCTATAACGGCTTACTTTTATAAATTGTGACTTGGATTGAGAGTTGGCTCATTGGCACTTATGGCATAATTTCTAGTATCTGGATAACAAACAGTTGCCCAACAAAAAGAGTTAAATATTTTAATATTGAAATGGCCAGATCCCTCAATGTTAAGAGGTTTATTTATGTATTTGTATGAATGTAAAAAACATTTAAGTATTGAGTACACATTCTTCTTTAACCTTTTTGTATCACGGTTTTTGTAATGCATATGCACTGAGCAGAAGTCAAAGTATTAATGAGAGGCATCGCGGTTAACCTCGCTGCATGCGGAAAAACTTTCAGAAAAAAAGAGTACGAAAATATATTTCAATTCAATAGCAGTATATTTCTGAAGATTTTGATAAAACAAAGTACTTGTGCACGAATTTTATGGTACAACTTAGCCTTTAAATCAATAAAATAAATTCAAGTTTATATGACTTTAAATCAATATAGGGTTAAATTATAATTTAACACTCATTTTATGATATGAATAAAATATTGATCCTCGATGAAACGACAAATGTATATATAACCTATCAAAACGTAGTGCAGAAAATGCAATTGATCCTGTTATAAAAGTGTGGAAACAGATAATGAACAGATCAATCTGTAGTTTTAAATGCTAGGCGAGGGTAATTATTATTTTTCTACAGTTATGTTCGAAATGGGCGTATTCGTTGTTTGTTGGTAATGCGTTTTGTGGTATGCAAAACTCCCACTGACAGGTTACTATCGAGAACCGTCGAGATAATAGTAACGAATGTGATTATGTCAGTGATTGTTTATATTTACATTATATTCGTTAGTGTATGTCCACAAGTGTTAATACTGCATGTCTTTTGGTTGATGTAAATAAACTCATCATATATACATGATATACCAGGACTAAATTTTGTATATACGCCAGACGCACGTTTCGTCTACAAAAGACTCATCAGTGACGATCGAATCAAAAAAGTTTAAAGGCCATTTTCAACTGGTTTTTATATTGTGCCTTTCTATGTTGTGACGTTACACTATTGTTTCAGATAAGGTTGAATATTTTGTACCATTAAAACGTTTTTACCCGCTGCAATTGTTTGCGTCTGGCATACATCAGGAATTTGGTGTTCAGTAGTTGTCGTTTGTTGATATGGTTCATAAGTGTTTTTCTTTTATCTTTTTTATATAGGTTTTCCCGTTTGAATGGCTTTACACTAGACATTGCTGGGACCCTATACAGCTTGCCGTTCGGTATGAGCCAATGCTCCGTGTTGAAGGTCGTACTTTGACCTATAACGGCTTTCTTTTATAAATAGCGACCTGGATGGAGAGTTGTTACATTGGCACTCATGTCACAACTTCTTGTATCTGGATAACAAAAAAAGAGTTTCCCAAATCAAAAGAGTTTCAATATATTAATAATGAAATATGCAGATCCATGTAAAGATGTATCGTATATGTATTTATGATTGTTAAAACCTTAAAGTATTGAAAATTGAATTACTAACCTAAGCCAATTGCTGCAATTCCTGCCCTCTTAAAACTTCCACGTTTTTTTACTTTTTCAGCAAGAGTCCTCGTGGTTAACCTCGCTGCACACGGTGAAGCTATAGGGGGAACAAGAGAAATCCAATAGCAGTATATTTCTGAAGATTTTGATAAGATAAAGATACCTGTGCACGTATTTTATGGTATAACCATTCCAATCAATAAAAGAAATTCAAGTTTTATATGACTTCAATATAGAGAGAAAGTATAATTTATTATTTTATGATATGAATAAAATACTGATCCTCGATGAAACGACAAATGTATATATAATCTGTCAAAACGTAGTCCAGAAAATGCAATTGATCCTGTTATAAAAGTGTGGAAACAGATAATGAACAGATCAATCTGTAGTTTTAAATGCTAGGCGAGGGTAACTATTATTTTTCTACAGTTATGTTCGAAATGAGCGTATTCGTTGTTTGTTGATAATGCGTTTTGTGGTATGAAAAACTCCCACTGACAGGTTACTATCGATAACCGTCGAGCTAATGGTAAAGAATGTGATTATGTCAGAGATTGTTTATATTGTAGTAAAAAGTAAAATCCCCAAAATACTAAACTCTGATGAAAATTATAAAACGGAAAGTCCCTAATCAAATGGCAAAATCAAATAATAAAACACATCAAACGAATATATACCTAAAAAAAAAAGAAAATAAACAACTGTTATATTCCTGACTTGGTACAGGCATTTTCAAATGTAGAAAAAGGTAGCTTGAACCTAATGTTATAGCGCTAAACGTATATGTTGGCTTCTAAAAAAAAGTACAAAGATCTTAACTTTTCATACATTTTTTTACATTGTGACATGAATGGAGATGTGTCTGATAGGCATCCATACTGCATCTTCCTATTTATAAATCTTTCTTTTATTTACGAATGAATTTTGAAATAATATATAAATATTATCATATCATTACACTAGTTGGAAAATACCAAATAATTATAACATTAGAACTTATTGTTGTTTTAAGATGTTTATATATCAAAGATGGATTGTCCACAGAAACAATAACAAAGTATAAATATTCCTGAGATATCCATCCAACTAGTAGCCAACATTACAGTTTATGATATATTTGATAAGTTTTGTAAAATGATTAAAAGGATGGTACTTACATTTAATCGGGACTTCCTCAAGCAAAACTTACCGTTATATTTGCAGTTAAAGTAAAAGTAAACCATCAACGTATTTTTTTCCGGACGTGTTTTGGTGTCAGACCATCAATTAAAAATCCCTATCTGTTCAACCAAATTTTGCAATTTTCACAGCTTTCTAAATATTTTACCTTTAGTTTAGCTTATTTTGGTCAATCAATATACATGTTTTATATATATCAGGATGGTACATAATACTTCAGGGAGAAAACTCTGTAAAAATCAACTGAACATTTTATTAAAGTTTTATTGTTAAGGACAAATTAAGCTTCTCAGTCATTTAAATTGGTGTTTCAAAACAGTTTTATATCCAATGAAACATTTCCGATAAAATTCGTTGTTCAAGTTTTGTGAAATATTAATGTTATTGCCGAAAGGACAAAGTTAAACATTTATGAAATTTAGAAAAGAAAAAAGAAAGATGTTTGGTTCCACCTTCAACTGTGCTGACCACCATATATATCTCTGTTCTACGAGCTATTCATTTCATCAGTAGAAAATAAATGTTAAAGATTGTTAAACAACAAAAGGCGAAAGTTACAAATAAAGAATGTCTTAAAGATAAAAATTTGAGAATGCCGAAAACTGTTCATTTATTCATTGGTATTTCACAAAACGCATGTTTTCTGAAAAGACATATTTGTTTTAGAAATGTGGATTCGGTGGATCTGGTGGCGGTTATGGCTGTGGTGCCACTACTGCAAAAACTGCATTCACAATTTGATTTGACACCATGGTCAACGTCTGAAAATATAAGATATTTACAGAACTTTTTATATCTCTTGAATCATTTGATTCTCCCCGGCGACCAATTTTTTGGCCCCCATAACAAAATCCCGACCACCCACTTTTGGCTACTATTACATGTATTACTCTTGAATCATTTGATTCTACCCAGCCACCAATTTTTGGCCACTTTTAACTTTATATATATATATATATATATATCTTCAATCATTTTTTCCAATTAAACAATCCTAATACAATTAGACATTCAAATAGCAAAAGTAACGTTTACAAATAACCTTATCAGCACGATTTAAGTATCAACAACAACAAATATACTACTTCTAAATGCAGTCACGTGTAGCTCTATATACAAGCATGCAAAGGAACCAATTCAACAAGAACAAACAAATTAAGTACAGGTCACTAACAATTCAATCTAAATCAATTCTAAAACATATCATCAAAATATCAAAGTTATTTAATATCTTGTCACACAAATATTTTTCCATCTACATCCGTCTATGGTGTCCATGGTTTTGTGATTTATTACATCTATAGAGTGGCGAGACAATGTTCACACACTTACTTTCGAAATCTTGTAACGATGCAATTCTAACACACAAGTTTAACTTCGTCCTGACTATCTGTGGCGAGGTAATTCTCACACAAAAGTACAAATTCCATCTTGAATATCTGTGGCGAGGCAATTCTCACACACAAGTACAAACTTCATCTTGAAAATCTGTGGTCTCACACACACATCAAAACGATTGAAACAATACTGCTCGGTTGTGGTGGCGAAACAATTTTCACACACAAAAGTAGCCTCACAGTATCATTGGAGAAAACGGATTAAAATGTATATGCACTGGATCCAATATTTAACAGCTCAGCGGTTAGTGGTTTTATTTTACATTAAAAAAATGATTTTGGAATAGATATAATGAAAAATCCGAGAGTGTTTCGTACACTGGTCTACCTGTAATATTGAAATGAAAATCCATCGTTAAATGTAATGTTCAGAAATAATAAGATGCATGTCCACAATACTAAATAGAAAATCACGCTACCGTATTTAAAGTTCCTGAAAAGTCATTAATAGGTAATACTTATATGTTTCACTTGTTCATATCGCCATTCTATCTTTACAGCAACAGCAGCACCTACGATATCCATAAAATGTTATAAAATCAACAAAAAAGAAACTAAATAAATCCAAAGAAAAAGTTAGTGTATCCAGGAGAAAAAACAAGCCATTATGAACTGTTTAAACAACTACCATGAAATTAAAGTCACAATATTAATATATACAATTTGAGTCCTCCACCATGATAGATTCGTGTTTTACTTGCTCGGATTATAATTATTCATAACACTATTTTTGTATCTATACTATATTTTCAAAACTACATATGTACAGTTATGCTACAATTCTACAACTCCTAGTTAATGGCTACACGTGCTGATCTTATTCATCAAGTCATGAATATGCATTATCTATGTACGCGTGACGATCGTATCATACGCGATAATGCCAGCCAGTACACACTGCAGCTCTGCACTGTTATGATTTCGTTAACCAGTATAAAAAGATAAATATAACAATAACAAGGAGTTATATGAAATAATTTTAGTTATAAAATTTAATTTCAATGAACGTTTTGCAGGAGTTTGACCAAGTTGTAAAACAAATTGTACATCAGAACAGAGGAAGGTCAAAAGGTCACAAGAAACAAAGGGGAACAATTCTTGGCAGTGTATAGACGAATTGTAGATCCTTATCAACAGACAGACAACATGGATAATTCTTGGCAGTGTATAGACAAATTGTAGATCCTTATCAACAGACAGACAACATGGATAATTCATAACAAAGGGGACAAATTCTTGGCAGTGTATAGACGAATTGTAGATCCTTATCAACAGACAGACAACATGGATAATTCATAACAAAGGGGAATAATTCTTGGCAGTGTATAGACGAATTGTAGATACTTATCAACAGACAGACAACATGGATAATTCTTGGCAGTGTATAGACGAATTGTAGATCCTTATCAACAGACAGACAACATGGATAATTCATAACAAAGGGGACAAATTCTTGGCAGTGTATAGACGAATTATAGATCCTTATCAACAGACAGACAACATGGATAATTCATAACAAAGGGGAATAATTCTTGGCAGTGTATAGACGAATTGTAGATACTTATCAACAGACAGACAACATGGATAATTCATAACAAAGGGGACAAATTCCTGGCAGTGTATAGACGAATGGTAGATCCTTGTCAACAAACAGACAAAAATAACATGAATAACTCATAGCAAAGGGAGATTATAGGACAGACATATCACATTATGAGTACTTAATCGGTGTTATTACAGAAATTGTGTCATTAGCATAAGTTATAATGATTTACTGTAAACCAACAAATTGTAGGGAGTGAATTATTTCAATTACTTTGTAAGATAGATAAGAAGAGATAATGTGAATATAAAACATCATGTGAAGGTTCAACTTTGACCTTTGTATATATGCATACATCAACAGAGTTAAGAGAACATATTAAAACAGAAAATGTTTAACTAGACTAGAGGCTCTTAAGAGTAGTTCACCTGTGTCGCTCACCTGTGTCTACTGGGATTTGGAAATAATGTCATTGAGACCAAGTTTGGTTTAATTTGGCCAAGTAGTTTAGTTGAAGGCAGGTCATCCAATTGTAGTGTTATTGTAGAACCCTTATCATTATTTTAATTAGATTTCAAGTTTTCAATTGAACATTTTGCAATTTAACAATTCCCCCATGGACTTTTCTGGGCCAGAAGGGTCGAGAGAGCTTTTCTCATCACTTCGCAACAAGCAATGTCTTTTGTCCGTGAAACTACTTGGCAACCAAACGTTGCCGAAAATGTCATTATAATATCTACTTCTACAATGCGCCCAATGCTCCCACCTTACCACATACATAGTCGACATGGCTAAAAAAGACCATCTGGATACAATGCAAGTTTTGTCTATTATCTTTCTTGTGCTATTTAAAACCGCCATAATCAGAGAAAATCTGACAAAAGCGGATATGTTTGAAATGATGAGATCTACCTATTGTCAGTTTCATCAAGAATGTCACACGACATTTTACAAAAGTTATTGCCCTTAAATGACACAATTTACCAATTTCGTTTGTATTAGTCTTTAATCTTGAGAATTGTAATAGACCAAACACACAATAAAAGGAAGATTTAGGCTTACCAAGTAGAACATTTTTGTTATTGTTAGCCTGTATATAAAATGTCTGACAGCCATAAGGACCTTGCAACGTATGTACATACTAAATAAAGTCACCTTAGTATACATAATAAGAAAGAAAGTAACAACTAAAAAAAAAAATTCAAGTAGTTACTGAACAATGAAAATGAAGTCAAGGACAATGGTCCTATGGCAGACAGAAACTTCATAACATAAGGCATGCATGTATACAAAGTATAAGTCATCAAGGTTTTCCACCTTCTAAAATATAAAGCTTTTGAGAACTTACATTTGTTGACATAGTTGACGCCCCTGGATCACGAGCTTTATACAGGAGAAGTGACAGGCTCGACAATAAAACTTTTGTATTTATCAGATTGTTAATTTAAATGAATGTTTGTCGATTTATTTGTCAACTATATTGAAGTTTTTCTCAGTTAATCAATGCAAATTTTAAAAGGGACTTTTTGCAGGTAGTGTTCTGTTATTTTTATGTTGTCAAGATATAACTACTGTTGTTATATGATAACTATCAAACATGTTCCACTCATCAAAACCCTTGATGAATTCAATGTTCGAGACGATTTTTCACTCAACGAAACCACAGTGTCAGAATCAATACACATTTAGATAGGAGCTCTTTTTTGAGAGAGCGGTATTGTGAAACCATCTGTTGATGTCGGCATGATATAAATACCATGTTTTATATGATCCCTATCATTGGCGAATGGAGATTTACACTCATTAAAACCCCTGGTAAATTTAATTGTCACCCTCTACTGTCTAGGATGATTGTTTGATTAGGGAATTGTAAAAATTACCAATGCATTTGTTTCGCCGCAAAGGAACCTTTATTTTCATCAGGTCTTCTTTCTACTGATGAACATGAGGTTGACGAAAAGTACATCCCTTTCACTGTTCGAAAAAAATCTTCTAGCTACCAGTTTTTGGTCCTCAGTTTAGTTTTTTATGTTGCATTTTGAAAACTGTTGTTTTTCTTTTGGTCGCATTTATTTTTGCCATGGCGCTGTCAGCTCGTCTTCAAATTATTAGTTTGAATATGTCTTTGGTATCTTTCACCTCTGTGTATTTTGTAGATAGTTGGATTGTCAGTCTCACAGTGTCGATGCTGCTTTGATTTCTTGGCACATAAATGAAAAGAACATGCATGTAGTTTTGTTTTACCTTTAAGGGTAGTATAATGCACACAAGTTAAGACATATATATATATAAGTATTATTAAGGGTAGCAAAATCACAAACAAGTTCATCGTAATGTACAGTTGGGTGCAGACCAAGCATTACATGTAGACGGGCCGAAAAAGTTAACGCGGCGTTTACTCGCGTGCACTTCATGTAAACGCCGCGTTAACTGTGCGTTAACTCCGAAATTGCAGTAGACATTAATAGTAAACGGGCGTTTACTTTCGCGTTTACCTCCGCGTTAACGCAAAAACGGCGCGTCTTCTAATTTTGTAAAGAGTAAACGGGCGTTTACTTTCCCGTTTACCTCCGCGTTAACGTGGAAAAATGAGCGTCTTCTATTTTCCTAAAAAAAGTATAAACGCGCGTTTACTGTTTGTAGTAAACGGCCGTTAACGCAGATTGTCATCGTAACCTAGATACACTGACCTAAAATATGAAATGATAAGGAACATCAAAATTAATTGACCAACCGGTCATTTCTGCTTGACATATTGACGATAAAAGTTATTTAAAAATGTCACACATTTGTATTTAATTGAACAATAATTATAGTAAATTTCTTGTTCATCTTAGACAGACTGACTCGTAAAACAAAATTATTTGATATCATTAACCAAAACTGACAATATTTACCTCTTAACAAGTTATCTTATTCTATATAGAAGTAATTCAGTTATATTTTCATGCCATAATTGACCATATAATACGTAACAATTGACAGCAATTTTTGTACCAGCCTGACGGACATGACCTCTTTTTATTTAAAATATTGAATAGTAAACAAAATTCAGTAGTTTTCATACATCAGACTAACTCGTAATATATAATTATTTGTTTGCAACACCAAAACTGACCATATAAGCAATTTATTATGTAAATCTATACAGCCGGCATAGTAAATGAGTTATATTTTGATATAAAGATTGATTGTATAATAAAATAGGTAGCAATATTGGAATATTGTGACTAAAAAATTTTGTTCGCATCAATTTAGGTTGCCAGCATGTCCTTTTTCATTCAAAATATTGAATCACAAACAAAATTCAATAGTTTTCTTACCTTAGACTGACTCGTATAATAAAATTATTTGTCCGCAACACTCAAAACTGACCATATAAGCATTTCATTATGTAAATCTATATAGCCGCACAGTAAATGAGATATATTTTCATGTAAGAATTGATTGTATAAGAAAATAGGTAGCAATATTTGAATATTATGACTAAAAAATTTTGTTCGCATCAATTTAAAGTGCCAGCATGTACTTTTTTATTCAAAATATTGAATCGTAAACAAAATTCAGTAGTTTTCATACCTCAGACTGACTCATATAATAAAATTATTTGTCGGCAATAACCAAAACTGACCATATAAGCATTCTAGTATTTAAATATATATAGCCCCATAGTAAATGAGTTATATTTTCATGTAAGAATTGATTGTATAATGAAAGAGATAGCAGTATTTGAGTATTATGACTAAAAAAATTTACTCGCATCCATTTAGAGTGTTAGCATGTCTTTTTTTTTTCTTCAAAATATTGAATCGTGAACCAAATTCAGTAGTTTTCATACCTCAGACTGACTCATATAATACAATTATTTGTCTGCAACAACCAAAACTGACCATATAAGCATTTTAGTATTTAAATCTATATAGCCGCATAGTAAATGAGTTATATTTTCATGTAATGATTGATTGTATAATAAAATAGGTAGCAATATTTGAATATTATGAATAAAAAATTTTGTTCGCATCAATTTAGAGGGCCAGCATGTCCTTTTTTTATTCAAAATATTGAATCGTAAACAAAATTCAGTAGTTTTCATACCTCAGAATGACTCATATAATAAAATTATTTGTCCGCAACAACCAAAACTGACCATATAAGCATTCTAGTATTTAAATCTATATAGCCGCATAGTAAATGAGTTATATTTTCATGTATGGATTGATTGTATAATAAAATAGTTAGCAATATTTGAATATTATGACTAAAAAATTTTGTTCGCATCAATTTAGAGGGCCAGCATGTCCTTTTTGTATTCAAAATATTGAATCATAAACAAAATTCAGTAGTTTTCATACTTCAGACTGACTCATATAATAAAATTATTTGTCGGCAACAACACAAACTGACCATATAAGCATTTAATTATGTAAATCTATATAGCCGCATAGTAAATGAGTTATATTTTCATGTAATGATTGAATGTATAATAAAATAGGTAGCAATATTTGAATATTATGAATGCAAAAATTTTGTTCGCATCAATTTAAAGGGCCAGCATGTCCTTTTTTTATTCAAAATATTGAATCATAAACAAACTTCAGTAGTTTTCATACCTCAGACTGACTCATATAATAAAATTATTTGTTCGCAACAACCAAAACTGACCATATAAGCATTATTGTATGTAAATCTATATAGCCGCATAGTACATGAGTTATATTTTCATATAAGGATTGATTGTATAATAAAATAGGTAGCAATATTGGAATATTATGACTAAAAAATTTTGTTTGCATCAATTTAGGTTGCCAGCATGTCCCTTTTTTATTCAAAATATTGAATCGTAAACCAAATTCAGTAGTTTTCATGCCTCAGACTGACTCATATAATAAAATTATTTGTCTGCAACAACCAAAACTGACCATATAAGCATTCTAGTATTTAAATCTATATAGCCGCATAGTAAATGAGTTATATTTTCATGTAATGATTGATTGTATAATAAAATAGGTAGCAATATTTGAATATTATGACTAAAAAATTTTGTTCGCATCAATTTAGGTTGCCAGCATGTCCCTTTTTTATTCAAAATATTGAATCGTAAACCAAATTCAGTAGTTTTCATACCTCAGACTGACTCATATAATAAAATTATTTGTCTGCAACAACCAAAACTGACCATATAAGCATTCTAGTATTTAAATCTATATAGCCGCATAGTAAATGAGTTATATTTTCATGTAATGATTGATTGTATAATAAAATAGGTAGCAATATTTGAATATTATGACTAAAAAATTTTGTTCGCATCAATTTAGAGGGACAGCATGTCCTTTTTTTATTCAAAATATTGAATCGTAAACAAAATTCAGTAGTTTTCATACCTCAGACTGACTCATCTAATAATATTATTTGTCCGCAACAACCAAAACTGACTATATAAGCATTTAATTATGCAAATCTATATAGCCGCATAGTAAATGAGTTATATTTTCATGTAATGATTGAATTTATAATAAAATAGGTAGCAATATCTGAATATTATGAATGAAAAAATTTTGTTCGCATCAATTTAAAGGGCCAGCATGTCCTTTTTTTATTCAAAATATTGAATCATAAACAAACTTCAGTAGTTTTCATACCTCAGACTGACTCATATAATAAATTTTTTTGTCTGCAACAACCAAACTGACCATATAAGCATTCTATTATGTAAATCTATATAGCTGCATAGTAAATGAGTTATATTTTCATGTAAGGATTGATTGTATAAGAAAATAGGTAGCAATATTTGAATATTATGACTAAAAAATTTTGTTCGCATCAATTTATAGAGTGCCAGCATGTACTTTTTTATTCAAATATTGAATCGTAAACCAAATTCAGTAGTTTTCATACCTCAGACTGACTCATATAATAAAATTATTTGTCCGCAACAACCAAAACTGACCATATAAGCATTCTAGTATTTAAATCTATATAGCCGCATAGTAAATGAGTTATATTTTCATGTAATGATTGATTGTATAATAAAATAGGTAGCAATATTTGAATATTATGACTAAAAAATTTTGTTCGCATCAATTTAGAGTGCCAGCATGTCCTTTTTTTATTCAAAATATTGAATCATAAACAAAATTCAGTAGTTTTCATACCTCAGACTGACTCATATAATAAAATTATTTGTCCGCAACAACAAAAACTGACCATATAAGCATTTAATTATGTAAATCTATATAGCCGCATAGTAAATGAGTTATATTTTTATGTAAGGATTGATTGTATAAGAAAATAGGTAGCAATATTTGAATATTATGACTAAAAAATTTTGTTCGCATCAATTTAGAGTGCCAGCATGTACTTTTTTATTCAAAATATTGAATCATAAAAAAATTCAGTAGTTTTCATGCCTCAGACTGACTCATATAATAAGATTATTTGTTCGCAACAACCAAAACTGACGATATAAGCATTCTATTATGTAAATCTATATAGCTGCATAGTACATGAGTTATATTTTCATGTAAGGATTGATTGTATAATGAAAAAGGTGCAATATTTGAATATTATGACTAAAAAATTTTGTTTGCATCAATTTAGAGTGCCAGCATGTACTTTTTTTATTCAAAATATTGAATATTGAAACAAATTTTAGTAGTTTTCTAACCTCAGACTGACTCGAATTTTAACCAAAACAGACCATATTAGCACTATATATAGCTGCATAGTAAATTAGTTTATTATATCCATGTAAAGATAGCAATATTTGAACATTTAAATTGACGAGATGACCGGTACAAATGTACATACTTATATTACCCTTTATCGATATCCCTTTCAATACACTGTACAATTTACGTCTTTTTTTATCATTTGTCAAAACAGAATCTTATCATGTAAATCCAAGGCAAACAAGGTGAATTTCGATTAAAAATAATGGTTTTAAATACCCCGAGTTATAGTAGGAATTCGAAGAGACAATTATGAATGGGGAACGAAACAATAAAAACCATGATGTTTATATCCCATCATATTGAAATATTCTCCCGATGTCTCGGATAACCTTTTTTTTCGTATCGATATTTGCACATGTAACTTTTGGAAGAAAAATATAGAAAATCTGCCTATCAGTAAAGTTAATGGACTTAATGAAAGTGATTTTGTGTAATTTAATATTTCGAATTAAAAGAGTTTTTGAATTGTTCTGGTTTGAAACACATATACGTAAAATATTAAGACTAAAGGTCATTTTTATAAAATAAATGTGCAAATTAACTTGAAGTTTATTTCTAAATTTACCCAATCAGTTAACGCGAAAAGTAAACGTGCGTTTACTTTCAAGTGCACGTAAAAATATACTTGTAAAATCTGTACTAAACGCCCGTTTACTTTTAAGTGCACGTAAAAAATAAATTTGAAGAATTCTGAAGTAAACGCCCGTTTACTACTGACTAAACGGACACATAGTTAACGCCCGTTTACTAAGGTAGACATTAGAAATTTCCATTTCAGCCACGTTAACGTAATTATAGTAAACGTGCGTTTACTAGTAAACGGGAGATTTGAAGTTAACTAACGAAATATGTGCACGCGGCGTTAACTTGCGTTTACTTTATGTAATGCTTGGTCTGCACCCAACTGTACCAAGACCTTGTTGATTAATATTCCGTATCAAATACACAAACAAGTTGCTTTCTTTAAAAAAAGAAATGCAATCGTAAACCCAAATGCTTGTTTGGCATTATATATATATTAGATAATTGTTTAATAAAGATGTATTGTTTTATATTACTTTTGTTGTGCATAAGAATTAGAAACTGACATTGCCTGTTTAGTGGTTTAAATAATGTAATACCGGCTTCACACATCAACGTATAGATCCGACGTACGTCGGCCGAGGTAAAAAAAATCATGCACGCTACCAAAACGCTAGTAATTTTGATGCATTCAACCTGTCAATCATATCTGTATCGTGTGCACAACGAGCTTAAAGCGTGTATTGGGTGTGCGTAAAGCGTACCTTAGCGTTTCTCCTGGTCTTCTTACATTCCCAACTGCAGGTCTGTCTATATGTGAATGTTTGTCAATAAGTCTGTCACATTCGCCCGTCTGTTTACATGTTTACCAGTCCTTCTATGTCCACTGGTTCGTCTACATGTTCACTAGCTTTGAAATAGCTTTCGGTAAGTGCGATTATTTTAGTGATTTGTGTCTATTGTTTTTATGTAAGTGATTATTGTGCACCGTACCCATAATTTTAGGGACGCGAATTGCAACTGATATTTTACAGTTTTTTCTTGCGATGTGTTGTCCTTAAGGTTTGGTTCATTTGGGAGGGTTGGGTTTATGGCCACCACATTGTTTATGTGGCAATGTCCATTCTAAAGCCAGAAACATGTAGTACAGTGGTTGTTGTTCATAATTCATGTCGGTCCAGTTGTTTTCGTAAATTATTTTGTTATCAATAAGGCTGTTTAGTTTTGTTTGATTTTTGTTTTTAAATCTTAATGGTCGGGGCATTTAATAGCCGACTAAATAGTAGTTTTTTTTCATTTTTGGAGGCCGCTCGGTGGCCTTTAAAGACTTACTACCACGTAATTGTAACTCTGGTTGGTATTTGTATCATTAGTGCTGGACCATGGTCGATCCTATATGCACCTTTGAGGAAGGCGGGATATTTTTGTAGATCTTGTACAGCTCAAACTAATGTGAGTAGTTCCTGTACTTCTATGTCTAGTCCCATGTTGCATGGTTAGAGAGGGTGTAATATCTTCTGTAGGTTTGATGAAGTTTCACCCGTATCGGACTTCTTTTCCTAAATGAAAGCTTTAAGGCTACGAGTATATTTGTATGCAATGTGCCCTTAACGTGTCTAAAACTTATCTGTAGCGTTTTCAACGCTCGTGTAGCGTGTATATTATGTGCGTGCAGTTTACAGGTACATGTATATACGTTTGACAAACGCTTGAGCTGAATGATTTTTTTTATGTTCCATTAAAATTTTCCTGAAGTAAAAGCGTTCACCAAGCGTATACCTTTGCATTTCGACGTACTTCAAACTTATGGAACGCGTGTTTAAACGCTTGCGTAAAGTTCCTCTGGTGAGCAACTAAGTTACGCATACGATGATACGGACTTTGTTAATTTTCTTTTTTGACTGATTGTTTTACATTGTCATTTCGGGGCCTTTTATAGCCGACTATGCGGTACGTGCTTTGCCTGTTGTTGAAGGCCTTACGGTGACCCATAGTTTGTATTTCTGTGTTATTTTGGTTTCTTGCAGATAGTTGTCTCATTGACACCAAACCCGATATCTTCTTTTTTTATATTCGATATCTTATCGCCGACCTGGTTAAGTCTGCTAAAAATGCATGCATGATTCATTTTTAGGTTATCAGTCGTAATTAAAGTGGCACATTTAATTCGTTGTTTCATTGCTTGAAGTATCATTTCTTACATCTGCATGGTCAAATGTGTATTTTTTTTAAATAAATTTTAGATTTAGATTTCAGTCACGGTTATTTTTTCCCCCTTCATATTGAATATCTATACTTATCAGTCGCATTTTAATGACGAAAAGGATTCAGAGGTTATTAAAAAAAGTAAATAATGTTGCAATATTTAAACAAAGAAAATAACTTTAAATTTGCAATATTAATGAAAATAAATACGGACATAACTTTCATAATTAATTTTAACGTTATTTTCAATAAACGATTTTTTTTTAAATCCTCGTTTTTACACCTATTTGAGGCACGTATTTATGATTATATTTCCATGTCCTTGGTCTATCCTAGACGTAAAATTTCAAAAAGTGCTAATACTTTTTTTAAAGATATTATTTTTAATTGTTCTCGTTCAAAATATTTTATTTTTTCATATTCAATATCTATTTAATTTTATTTTTAATAACCATTTTTTTTTTTATTAAAGTTGCAATATTTAACCCAAAAAAATAACTGTAATTTAATCATATGCAAGAAAGACTTCCCTTTAATTTCAGTATAAAAAAATAAATAGCTTGCTTTTTACAACATGTACATCTTCACTAAACGTAAATCTAAAATAAAATGCTACTAAAACTCTTTCTAAAGATTTTATTTTTAATTATTCTCGTTCAGAATATAAAGCGCATTGTTTACATGAAATCTTATCTCATATCTAAACACAGCTGGTTACATCGTTTGACTTATTAAAATACTACGCATGTAGGTTAATATTAGCAGCTTGTAATCGTGTGCAAGAAAATATTATATCATAATAAATTTCAGATCATACGTAAAATATCTCTATAGCAACTTAAGATGCTAATGCATATTCAACAGATTTGTGAGCTATTGCGCATGCATTTGAAAGGTGGTCATAGCTATTGCGCATGTATTTGAAAGGTGGTCATAGAAAGACCAGAAGTGTTCCGACTAATATCCGGTGTTCCGAAAGACTACATCACTCGTCCAATATATACTGCGTAAACCCTCAGGGGTTTACGCAATAATGCATGATGGTCTTGATACATAGATTATGCGTACTGACGTTGTTTATCATCTTTATAACGTGTTATATTGTTCTTTTATTTGTGTTTGTTCTTTTTTTATTATTACTTTCACTTTTTTGTCTGTTTTCCGTGATATCTATTTGATATGGCTCGGTACTTACACATCCCGTCAATGTGTTGTTTGTATGATCTTTTATTTTTTGTTGGTTTGGACGTGTGACTTTTGTGTTTCTTTGGTACATATAACGTGGCTCTGTACTTGTAAACAACCTGTCATTATGTAACTATTCTATCAAAATGCCATGAAATTATTTTTCTATCATAATTTTGAAAATACTTTGTACCAAATTATTTTACTTGCGTTGTGGTATTAACCATATTTGGGTTTTTTAAAATTCTAAAAAAACTTCCTGATAATTTTAAATGTCGGTGTATTTTGTGAAATTAGTTCTAACACAACTTTTAATTTTTCAACCTTGTATACCACCATTCCCCATGTGAAATTTTCATTTTGAAAAAACCTAAATTATTTGATATTTCTTCCTGTGTGACATTTACATTCTGCCGTCAAACACGCAAATCTACCCTAGAGTTGATGTGAATCCAATTACAGGACTTCAATTATTTCATTTCTTTATGAGTTGATTTAAAATACATGTATAAGTTAGCAATGAATGTGGTTGTTAAATTTGATAGATGTTTTTTGTGCTTCTTTGTTAAATTTTTGTTTGCGTTTGTTTTAATTGAGATTGTGACACAGTGATGATTGCTGTTATCCTATTTTGACAAATACAGTTCCTGCATCGTTGTAAATATTACGGAATTTAATTCGAGGTCATACAAGTGAGAGGCTTAGCGCTATAAAACCAGGTTCAATCCACCATTTTCTACCTTTACAAATGCCTCTACCAAGTCAGGAATATGACAGTTGTTGTTCATTCGTTTGATATGTTTTATCATCTAATTTTGCCATTTGATAAGGGACTCTCCGTTTTGAATTTTCCTCGGAGTTTTTTTGTGATTTTACTTTCTTTGTACTATTATTTCTCTATTTGTCATGATATTTTTTTTAGCCTTGGTGTTTTCAGTTTATTATCGATTGATGAATTTGACTGTCCCTCTGGTATCTTTCGCCCCCCTTTTCAAAAGATTGTCGTTTGTAGATATTCTGGAAATTATTTTGTACATTTGCTTACGTTTTGACTGATGATTTTAAACATGTGCTACCTGGAACGATTGTTTGATTAGTGGCTGGTAAACATGTGCTACCTGGAACGATTGTTTGATTAGTGACCTGTAAACATGTGCTACCTGGAACGATTGTTTGATTAGTGACTTGTAAACATGTGCTACCTGGAACGATTGTTTGATTAGTGACTTGTAAACATGTGCTACCTGGTACGATTGTTTGATTAGTGACTGGTAAACATGTGCTACCTGGAACGATTGTTTGATTAGTGACTGGTAAACATGTGCTACCTGGTACGATTGTTTGATTAGTGACTGGTAAACATGTGCTACCTGGTACGATTGTTTGATTAGTGACTGGTAAACATGTGCTACCTGGAACGATTGTTTGATTAGTGACTGGTAAACATGTGCTACCTGGAACGATTGTTTGATTAGTGACTTGTAAAAATATACAATGATATTTAGTCACCGCAAATGAACCTTTATTTACATCAGGTGTTATTCATCTTTGAAAGAATGTTTCTACTGATAAACATGGGGTAACCAAAGTATGTACCTTTCATTTTTCGAAAAAGGGTTTCCAGCTTCCAGTTTTTTTAAGTCTTTGTGCTTCTCAGTCTATTTTTTTATGTTGCATTTTGTAAACTGTTCTTTGTATTTTGGTCGCATTTATTTTTTGCCATGGCATTTTCAGCTTGTCTTCGACTTATGAGTTTGAATATGACTTTTGTATCTTTTAACTAGTTTCTGTGTTTATTTATGGTTGGACTGTCATGATCACTGTGTCGATGCTTCTTTCATTTTGTGGCACAATAAATAAGAACAAGAACCTTTATTTACATTTGATTTTACCTTTAAGGGTAGTAGAATGCACAAACAGATTATACATATATACAAATATAAGATAGTTCTTACACACATAAAGTGCTACAATAATCACATCAACAACAAAAACACAACTGTATCATATCATATCAAATTTGTAAATAACAAAGTTTCTATATATTTAAAACAGTTGTATTAATTTATAGCTAACTGTTTGAAGGCAAAATGTAAAAGCATTGAAAAAGGCTTACAAATTGATGACAAATCTGGCATAAGATTTTATAGTACACATTTGGGGTGATTGATTGCAATGAAAAAAATATCAAGCATGAAATCATACTATTATTATTGTTGTAAAATCATATCCGACAAAAAGCCTCCTCGTAGGGTTATTGAGTATTTCTTTATTCAGCTGTTTTTATAGTGGTTATTTGGTTGTTGGGTTACCAGACCAAATATTTTATGATTATTTAATTATTTGATAATCTAGAACTGTATTTTTGATTATTTGATTATATTGTTTCGAAAAATAATTAATGAATCTGTGATTATATTGTTAAAAAAAATGTGATTATATGATCACTCGGACACCCCATGAGGGGCCTCACAAAATCTAATCTCTATTGAATATAATTGAATATAATAAAAATGTTAAAAGGGCAAATCAAACAGAAAGTTGTATAGCATTGCGCTTAAACACAAACAAACAACACATGGTGAAGATACCCGTACTTGGTAGAGACACACAATTTGATTCGGTGTCCATAAATGTTGTGTGATATATATGTTCTCAAACACTTTCAAATAGTTGATTATATAATATAATCAAACAACTATCACTGATTTATTTGGATTCAAAATCCGTGTTTCTGATGAATGAAAAATAATTTCATATGATAGAACAGATGCATTATGTCAAATTTTTTTTAGCAATAACTATATTTACATAATATGAGCATATCTTTGCATTTTTGATCAAAACCTTATTGATGAAGAAACATTTTTATTTACAAGCTTACATTTAAAGTAGCAAGCTACTGTCAAGAATTTAGAAATGCATGAAGGACAAGATTGGGTCTCTGAATTAGTTATTTCATATGTGCATACTTTAGTATCCATTAGACTTAAATTTAGACCTAAATTAACTATTAAGGTAACATTTAACAGCTTTAAGTGATTGATATAAAAAGTCACGAATGAAATGAAACTCGTAATAACTCATTGCAGCTAAGTAGGTTATTCAAAATTTATTAAAATAGTGTATAAAATATATTGTATCTAGTGGATATATATACTATTGATATATTTTTTGTGTTGTAAATTTACTGGTATGATCTCTAAAGTTCATCTAAAAGATACACACCTTGGGAATTTAACTAGTATAAATACACATGAGAAGCGACCAATCTAAATTCTGAGTATGACCAAACGTGAAGGGTGAGAAAGTACATAGTTTGTGTATCAGTTTAAAATCTTATAAGTTTGAGGTATATAATTGTTAAAAATATGCTGCACAGACTTACGTTTTGACCTTTGAAAAAAATAAAAGTGCTAATGAACTTTCCATTCTTGGACATGTTGGATACACATTCGTACGAAACTTCAGTGTAAAAATGGTACAGTTAAAGCTGTAAAAGAAGCTGAGAAATTACACTGTTTATATTTACAGAAATGCAACCTTTGTAAATGGGGAACTACAAATATAGATGGCTACTTGTATACACATCACAGAAAGAAAGAAATTATAATAGCCATGTATTTGCAAACAATTTCAATCTAGCAGTTTATCAGTTGATCTCTGTCCGACATGTAAATGGTATTATTTAACTTTACAAATATTGATAAGTTTAAATTTAATTGATTTCTAAACACAGCTAGTTTACCCACCAGCATGACAAATTAAGTATACTTTACGAGTTTTTACAATCAACGGGTTGATGCCACTGCTGGCGGTTGTTACGTTCTAACAGGTATAACCAGTGCAGAAGTTATGACATATCACATGTAACGGACTGCAATAAATATTGATACTCTGCAATTTTCATTCTCAAAATGGATTGTTTTGAATCATTGCAAAATGGCTAAAAATCTATGTTTTTTCGCTAAAAACCTGTGTTTTGAATTTAATGTATGATTACTTACATATATCTTTTTAAATAACCATTTCATAAAGAGAAACAATTCGCATCTTTGTTGAAAAACCTTAATTTCTTTTGTGCCAGAGAAACTGCATTCAGCTTTACAATAATTCAGCTGAATACAATTTATCTATAAAAGAAACAAGAAAAAACAATTCCGAACTGGTTTAGTATCATCCTGCAATAAAAAGAAAAGAAATAACATGTTTGCTACAACTTTAGCATTCCCTTTTTATATATAATACACAATAAATTTATAGATTAAAACTAAATTTTTAGCCTACAGAAATTTTAATTCAAAACTCTTACGGCTAAAATTTTAGCTGCCAAAAAACGATTTGATTTATGAAACTAAAATTTTAGCAATCTTCGAAATTTGAACAAGTTCTTATTATATTAAAGTTACATGATATAAAATGCTAAAGTTTTAGTTTTTTTACGAAATTGTACGATGATACAGTAAATGTAAAATATTTCACATATGCGGTGTTATGTATATTATGTCTCAGGGGCGGATTAGGGGGGACTCCTGGAACTTATGTTTGGACCCCCCCCCCCCTTTCCCCCTTTTGAAAATGGCTGGATCTGCCCCTGTATCTTGATTTAAGAGTACTAAGTAACACAGGTACTTATTTACATGTAGGTTTCAAAGAAACACAATAGCTGCATTTGCATATTTATGACACGGTATTATCGCTAAATGTTTGTTATCATCCTCCTTTTGTATACTTCAAATTCATATTGTATACCAGGCAGTACTGTTTATTATATGTTGTGTCCACATATATTATACGTCGTTTGTTTTAAAAACAATATATAAACCATTAAGATTAAGTCAAGACAAGACAAACCTAAAGAGGGATCAGTTTGGCTTTGGACAGGCGAGTGAAGATGTCCAAAATATGAATAAAAAAATAATTGAAAAAAATGTATAACAATCAACAATTGACTAAGCTGTTTGAACATACATATCAGCTATAGAACTTGTACATGAGCATATGGATCCAGTAGATACTTTGTTTACATTTTCTCATACAAATAAAAACTATATAAACAAGTCAAATATAAAGAAATACTCACGTAAAAGATTCCTGATGTTTCCTCCTGTTTTGGTATGATTCTTTCTCTAAATAAAATTCTCATTGCAATTTATAAAACAGAAAAATTTGATGTTTTTGCCATTTAACTATAAATAAAATATAAATTTGCGCCATTTTGAAGTCTTCAAAATTCTTTATCTTTCAAACGCTTTAGACAAAGGATAAATCAAGGACTTTTCAAACGTTCAGGTGAGTTCAGCATTAAAAGCGCTTTTATGTTTTGACTTTTGTCTCCTAAATGCTTGAATAATTGTATGACCTTTATATTATTTGTTTTTAAATGGTTTTTCAACAAAGGAAGCAATTATAATATATTTCTAATTTACTTTTAACTGCTCTGATGTTAATACTTGATTTATTTCACTTGACTGGCGGGGTTTAACCGGTTTGCTCATCATGGACCAGTCCGTATATATACAGGTGTTTTGTGATACACTCATCAATTAGTGTTCAACTATTTGTCCCATACTAGTATCATACCGTCAGTTCTTTTATATATCCGTTTGGTGACACTGATAAGTGATTAGAATCAATAATAATTGTAACGGAAATCATCCTTATCGCACACATCTTCAAAAAGACTGTCCATATGCAAATTAAAGCGCAAGATCAGTTGAAATTACATTGGTTATTACAGATATAATTTCGATTTTTTTTTAGAAACCATGCCAGCAAAAAAAAGGAGTTTTGATTCTGCAATTCCTTTAATTCCCTTCAATTGTCCAATTATAAATATTTAGATAAAAAAACCTAATATTTCAAGTCCACCAAGTGCAGCTGACCGTCAACTATGTTGTCTTATTTTTTTGTTCTTTTGGTCGAACAGCTCTTCAACTGTTTCTGTTTTTTTTTTACATCCTCGTCTTTCAAATATCAGGCTCTGAGCGTAAATGATTAAGATCAACCCGGAATAGCGCTTCGGACGCATGCAAAATATACCTTATTTTCATTTTTTTTTTACTATTGCAGATAATTTTGTTGTCAACGGTTATCTTAGTCTGACCTCAGTCACAAACTGTTTTCATAAGTGATGTAGATACAACGCAGGAGGAGGATATAAGGTAAACTTTGTTTGCAAAAGAGGGGCGAAAGATACCAGAGGGACAGATCGAAAATAAACTGACAACGCCATGACTAAAAAAAAAAAGACAAACAGACAAATGATAGTACACATGACACAACATAGAAAACTAAAAACTTAGCAACACAACCCCACCAAAAACTGGGAGTGATCTTAGTGCTCTGGAAGGGTAAGTAGATCCTGCTCTACATGTGGCACTCGTCGTGTTGCTTATGTTATTACACACCCGGTAAATAGACTATTCGGTAGGTCACATTCATGCAAAGGGACGGGGATTGATGTTACCACTTAAGGAATATATCCGATATCATCTGTGAAACTTTTATTCCATAACGGCCAACCGGCTCGTGATGGCGTCTGTTAAATTTACGAAGGGATGATTTCAACTTCACCATTTGGAACTCTTGGTTTAATAGCTTCCTTGTGAGCAGCAAACCTCTATCAAGAAAATCATGATAGGAAATGCAAGCACGGGAATATCGTATCAATTGGGAGATATATACCCCGTATGCAGGTGCTGCTGGAATGTTGCTGCTTAGAAATGGAAAGTTCACAATTGGAAAGCTGAAATCATCTCTTTTGTCGTAAAGTTTTGTTTTCAGCCGACCCTCATTGTCAATTTCTAGATGTAAGTCAAGATATGAAGCCGACTTAACTGTATCTGTAGTATCCATTATCTCTAGTTCGATTGGATAGATGCGTTCCACATAATGTTCACGCGTATTTCGACATTAGGTTTTCCGTTACTCCTCTAATAGGCGTTGCGGAGCATATCTAATTTATTCATTTGGTTCCTCTTTTGATTAGCTTTTGAATGAGGTCTAAGATATATAAGTAATAAGGGCTGAAGAGTCGCAGCAGTCCATTCCATTACTCAAAATATCTATTCCATATATCCGTTTGGTGACACTGATAAGTGATTAGAATCAATAATAATTGTAACGGAAATCATCCTTATCGCACACATCTTCAAAAAGACTGTCCATATGCAAATTAAAGCGCAAGATCAGTTGAAATTACATTGGTTATTACAGATATAATTTCGATTTTTTTTTTAGAAACCATGCCAGCAAAAAAAAAGGAGTTTTGATTCTGCAATTCCTTTAATTCCCTTCAATTGTCCAATTGTACCTTATTTTCATTTTTTTTTTACTATTGCAGATAATTTTGTTGTCAACGGTTATCTTAGTCTGACCTCAGTCACAAACTGTTTTCATAAGTGATGTAATATGAAATATATGATACAACGCAGGAGGAGGATATAAGGTAAACTTTGTTTGCAAAAGAGGGGCGAAAGATACCAGAGGGACAGATCGAAAATAAACTGACAACGCCATGACTAAAAAAAAAAAAGACAAACAGACAAATGATAGTACACATGACACAACATAGAAAACTAAAAACTTAGCAACACAACCCCACCAAAAACTGGGGGTGATCTTAGTGCTCTGGAAGGGTAAGTAGATCCTGCTCTACATGTGGCACTCGTCGTGTTGCTTATGTTATTACACACCCGGTAAATAGACTATTCGGTAGGTCACATTCATGCAAAGGGACGGGGATTGATGTTACCACTTAAGGAATATATCTGATATCATCTGTGAAACTTTTATTCCATAACGGCCAACCGGCTCGTGATGGCGTCTGTTAAATTTACGAAGGGATGATTTCAACTTCACCATTTGGAACTCTTGGTTTAATAGCTTCCTTGTGAGCAGCAAACCTCTATCAAGAAAATCATGATAGGAAATGCAAGCACGGGAATATCGTATGAATTGGAAGATATATACCCCGTATGCAGGTGCTGCTGGAATGTTGCTACTTAGAAATGGAAAGTTCACAATTGGAAAGCTGAAATCATCTCTTTTGTCGTAAAGTTTTGTTTTCAGCCGACCCTCATTGTCAATTTATAGATGTAAGTCAAGATATGAAGCCGACTTAACTGTATCTGTAGTATCCATTATCTCTAGTTCGATTGGATAGATGCGTTCCACATAATGTTCACGCGTATTTCGACATTAGGTTTTCCGTTACTCCTCTAATAGGCGTTGCGGAGCATATCTAATTTATTCATTTGGTTCCTCTTTTGATTAGCTTTTGAATGAGGTCTAAGATATATAAGTAATAAGGGCTGAAGAGTCGCAGCAGTCCATTCCATTACTCAAAATATCTATTCCATTATTCAAAAATGGCTATTTCCTAATTTTATTTTGGCATTCATGCCCTCCGTAACCCCTAATATTGTTATTCAGTCACATATTGTGTATATCCATTTTGTTCCACTATCAACAAGCTTTTAAAAAGTGTATTAAGTGTTCTGTATATAGGGGCTAGATGCTCGCATCAGTCCATGCCCTTACTCAAAAATAAGCTATTTCTTAATGTTCAGGCGTATTTGGACATTTATATTCTCCGTTACTCCTCTAATAGGCGTTGCGGAACAAATTTACTGTATACCTATATACCTTTTGTTCCTCTTTTGGAAAGCTTTCGAATGAGGTATAAAATACATCTGTAATTATGGCCCGAAGTGTCGCAGCAGTCCAATTTGTTATTCAAAGTTGGCTAATTCTGAATTTTCATGCGTATTTTGGTATTCATGACCTCTGTAACCCCTCTAAGAGTCATTGCGGCACATATTTATCATATTCATTTTGTTCTTTTATCAACACGCTTTCTACGGGTGTATAAACTTTTCTAATAAAGGGACTAGTGGGTCGCATCAGTCCATTTCATTATTTAAAATAAGTTATTTCTTTTAATGTTCACGCGTATTTCGACATTTAGGTTTTCCGTGACTCCTCTAATAGGCGTTGTGGAACAAGTTTTACTATATACCTAAATGTATATACCTTTTGTTCCTCTATTAATTACCTTTCGAATGAGGTATAAAAAATGTTTGTAATTATGGGCTGAAGAGTCGCAGCAGTCCATGCATTCTATTATTCAAAATATCCATTCAATCATTCAAAATTGGCCATTTTTGAATTTTCATGCGTAATTTTGGCATTTAGGTCCTCCGTAACCCCTTATTGTCATTGCGTCACATATTGTGTATATCCATTTTGTTCCTCTATCAACAAGCTTTCAAAAGGTGTATGACATTTTCTGTATCTAGGGGCTGATGGGTCTGTTATATTATTTAAAATAAGTTATTTCTTAATATTCACGCGTATTAAGCACATTTTGTTTATATCCACTTTTTTACCTCTATCAACAAGCTTTCAAAGGTAGAATAAAGTGTTCTACATATAGGGGCTGGCGGATTGTAGCAGTCCATTCCATTATTCAAAATAAGTTATTTCTTAATGTTCACGCGTATTTCGACATTTAGGTTCTCCGTTACTCCTCTAATCGGCGTTGCAGAACATATTTACTATTTACCCATTGTAACTCTATTGATGAGTTTTCGAAGTGGGTATAATATATGTATGAAAATACAGGCTTAAGGGTCGCAGCAGTCCATTTCATTATTTAGAATAGGTTATTTTTTTTAAAATGCACGCGTGTTTTGACATTTGCGTTCTCCGTGATTCCTCTAATAGGCGTTGCTGAACATATTTACTATGTACCTTATGTTCCTCTATTGGTAAGCTTCCGAATAAGGTATAAGACATATCTGTAATTATGTAGCGTCGCAGCAATCCGTTTCTTTATTTAAAGTGTCCATTCCATTATTTAAAATTGGCTATTTCTGAATTTTCACGCGAATTTTGGTATTGATGTCCTCCATAACCCATCTAACGTCATTGTGGGACATATTGTTTTTATCCATTTTGTTCTTCTATCAACCAGCTTTCAGAAAGTGTATACAGTCTTCTGTCTAAGGCTTGGCGGGTCGCAGCAGTCCATTCCATTATTCCAAATAAGCTATTTCTGAATGTTCACGCGTATTTCGATATCTAGATTCTCCATTTACTCTTCTAATACGCGTTGCTGAAATATTTACTATATACCTTTTGTTCTTCTATTGGGAAGCTTTCGAATAAGGTATAAGACATATCTGTAATTAGGGACTAAAGCGTCGCAGCAATCCATTTCCTTATTTAAAATATCCATTCCAATATTTGAAATTGGATATTTCTGAATTTTCACGCGTATTTTGCCATTTTTGTCCTCCATAACACCTCCAATGGTCACTGTGGCACATATTGTTTATATCCATTTTGTTCTTCTATCAACAAGCTTTCAAAAGGTGTATAAAGTGTTCTGTCCGTACGGAATGGCGGGTCGCAGAAGTCCATTATTCAAAATAAGCTATTTTTTAATGTTCACGCGTATTTCGACATTTAGGTTCTCCGTAACTCTTCTAATAGGTGTCGTGGAACATATTTACTATATACCTTTTATTACTCTGTTGGTGAGCTTTCGAATGTGGTATAAGATATATCTGTAAACTAAAAAAAAAAGACAATGTATGATATTTTTTATAAATGTTTTGGTATGTAGGTCGTTTATATCGTTTATTATCATTTACAAAGAAAATTCTGTTAAAATAGGGAAATAAACTAGTTTAAGCTCCGAAACTGAAAAAATTATAGATAAAGAGGAAAATTTCAAAGGGTGATTTTTTTTTCTTAGTATATTAATTTGAATATTTGTTGAATAGTACCAAATCGACGAGTTCCGAAATACGGGATAAAGACTAAGTACTAGTGTCACAGTCATTTTTTTTTTTTATTTCATTATGCACTTTTCAACTTGAATACTGAAATATAAACTATATCATTATTTATTATTCATCATTTAACGTTTAATAGTGAATAATGAACTATTTCATTATTCATTATTGAATTTTGAATAATGAAAAATGAATAATGAACGAACTTCAGCGCGGTAAATCTTGCACCTGCATTCTATAGATGTTCTCTTATTAACCTTGTAATAGTTTATCAATTATCAAAATTTATAAACCTCGAAAAAAATCTCAAAATCCGTGGTAAAAGTCTTCATATGCCAGCTTTTGCTGGCACTTATGGTAGAAGCATCGTTTTGGAATAAAGAACGATAACTCTCTCTACACGACCCATCTGAAAAGTTTCGTCACTCTCATTAAATCTCGTACGATTATTTTTTTTAATGGCGGCCGAATTTAACATTTCAACCCGATCTTGAAAAAACGGGACAGATCGAAATAATTTCGATGTTAAATACGACATGAATTTTATTTGTTTGCAAAAACAAGAATTCAGAAATTTTGGTAATTTGTGTAGCTTATTTAAATTTTATTGTACCACGGAAATTACCGAAGTTAGGAGAACAACATCTGACGCCATGTTTCGTCTGCTTCAACATTCCATTATCAGTGAGGTCAAAAACAAATTACCTAGTAAATAATCATAGGTACTTCATTTAGAAGTCACACAATCATAAAATATTTAGCGTAAAAGTTCCGTCCAACCATGGGAACACAGAAAAAACCTCTGCAATCAATACATTTCGGATTTGTTTTTTATAATGGCCATGCGGCATGCGGGGTAAACTCCGGTGCACTGGTTGACCATGACTACTTATGTTCATACCTGTAGACAGGGGGTTCAGGGGTTCAGACGAACCCCCCACCCCTTGAAAACAAATAAGGACTGTTTAAGTCAACGTTCTGTTCAAATTGTGACTGTTAAAGTCGAGTTTTTGAGGTCTAATAACCCCCCTTTGGAAGTTCCTGGCTACGGGCCTGATGTTCATCTGCCACATTATTCCCCACATCAAGGACCAGTGATAATTATACTGTTAGATGAGATCACGGTTATTCGTGTAGTCAATGGCGAATCCAAAAAATGTTCATAAGGGGGCCCGCTGACGGGGCGCTCCAGTCATGCTTCAGTGCTTCCCTATATAATAAAAAAAAAATCCCAAGAAAAGGGGGACCGTCCCCCCTCTGGATCCAATGGTAACCCACAGACTAATTCAAAACTTAACAAAAGTTTAAAACATAAAAAAATATTCAAATAATTCACGATCTTCTAATTTGTTACTTCCTTTGGCAAACTCTCAACAAATCTTTTCATTGCTTATGTCGCACCTTATACAGTCCCAGGAGATGGAAACTGTTTTGTTTTCTCTCTCTAAGTTTAATCACAAAAGGAGACTTGAGTCTGCGTAGTACATTTAGAACTGACTACTGTATATATATTGTATGCTTCCATATTGTCCAAATCCTCAATCCTCAATCTTAAGGCCTGTTGGCACGAATCGTCCCAATGTGCGGTTTTCCTCGACGTATTTTCTTCTCTGTGCTTTAAATTGGTATGCGCTGGTTAAGATTGGGATTGTAGAACAGCATTACTAAATCTACCCGTTCTATCAATGTAAAGTGCCATTGTTTGTAGTTTGTCTTTTGTCTCTTCTGTGTTCTCGCCGTCCATTCTCTTTAGCATAGTAGCTAAATTCAAGTTTCTGACCCCGACCTCTTTGGATATTTGGTGTAACATATCTTCTCGTTCGTTTTCATAGCAGGGACACCCCAGAAGGAAATGTTAAGGCGTTTCATGTGCTCCACAGTTGCATGACTCTATGGCGTTGGTTTGGCCTACTCGGTTCTTATAGTAATTGAATTCTGTATAGCCAGTTCTTAGTTGGGCGAATATACTGAAATGTCTTTTAGTTGGGAAATCATACATAATTGAGTGTTTCGTAGTTTGTATTTTTTCATAAAGGTCCAAAATTGGATTTTATGGGAAGACGGAGTTATAATGATAACCCATGAGAATACCATGACTTTGATAGGTACATGTATATACAGGGCATGTTACTTGGAAGTATGTGGGCTACATCCTTTAAAATTCAAGCTGCAGCAGTCGCCTCCATATTTTATGCATCAGTTTAAACCTGATCAAAACATTTTCACTCTACCAAGTACTTTATCACTATATTACTATCAGGTTCACATTTCAACCTATTTAGCAATACACACTTATGGTTATATAACATCACAGTAACAAAATTGTACTCAGTAACCAAATTGCACCTGTTCAGCAAAAAAAAACAACTGCAAAAATCTTACAAGTTTTCTTCACCATGTGAAGTTATCTTATTATCATCTTTTTAAAATGAGCAAATTAAATTTGTTACCAGCATACTTTTCTTCGAAAAATAATAGTAAAAGCATGGAATAATGTCAAATTGTTCGAAATATTTGAAGAAATAAAACAAAATCTCTGTTTATATCCCAGTTTTAAGGATTTGAAATTAACCATACATGTAATGATGTATGGAATTTGGGTACTGACCTCATAATGAGGCTCATTACAGTATCATGGATTGTTTGGATGTAATTTCAAACCCATTTTTCAATGACTCTACATGGACTCAAAATTAAATTGGTGTAACTAAATTGTAAACAAGGATATATTTCGTTCTTCTGTTGTACTGTTATACCACTGTCCCAGGTTAGGGGAGGGATGGGATCCCGCTAACATGTTTAACCCCGCCACATTATTTATATATGTTCCTGTCCCAAGTCAGGAGCCTGTAATTCAGTGGTTGTCGTTTGTTTATGTGTTACATATTTGTTTTTCTTTCATTTTTTTTTACATAAATAAGGCCGTTAGTTTTCTCGTTTGAATTGTTTTACATTGTCTTATCGGGGCCTTTTATAGCTGACTATGCGGTATGGGCTTTGCTCATTGTTGAAGGCCATACGGTGACCTATAGTAGTTAATGTCTGTCATTTTGGTCTTTTGTGGATAGTTGTCTCATTGGCAATCATACCACATCTTTTTTTTTTTATATATAGTCTACAAAATAAGCACAGAATAAACTTTTGTCTGGTACATAAAAAAAGTTGTTAAAAAATGACAGTTTAGGTGCAATTTGGGTATTCTCATGTTAGCAACTTTACAACAGAACTACAAATTTATTTTCATGACCAAAGCAAAAAAGTACAAACCTAAAGGCAATAAAATGCTTCGCCACGCACAGCCTGATACAACCACAGATGTATATTTAGCATATAAAAACACCATTTGTTTTGTATGTCACTTGAATTCAAACATATTTTAATTTAAGATCCTTTAAACTTCAATATGGACTAATTTGAAAACAGGTATCAGGTGAACCCACATATTTCTATTTAGCAGAAGTCTCTAACTACATATCTCCTTAATTTTATATGATAGTAAGTCCTACAAAAATATTGAAAATGTGTACATTTAATTTTTTTTCTAGCTTCTCTCATGTGAAAGCAGTACCTTTTTGGTCACTATCTATGTGTTGCGTCTAAAGAAGAATTGTAACACTTTATAGTGACTGAACAGGTTAAACAAATACTTCTCAAGAAACCGAAAAAGAAGACAACTTGAAACAGCACCAGCCATGCCAGTATATGTATGAATAAAAACTCAGATCAGAATAGCATGGACAATATGTTAGTTCTATGTCCTTGTGAATATATTGTGAGGAAATTTATCAATAATTCTGCAGATAATGCAATTTTATCAAGTGTTTTGTACATTTTCTGTTGAAATTTTCACACAATCAGTGAAACATTCAAACAGGCTAAACTAGAATTTTATTACTGAAAGTTTCAAACAATGACAAGTGTTTTATTTACCAAATAACTCATGTGTTTCTGTGAGAAAAAAAAAATCATGTGCAATTTTTGGAATTAGAGGGAAAGAAGATCCTTTTGCAGCGCACTGGCGCATGTCAATTGTGAATATAATATACTTACCAAATATATTTTCTTTATCATGATACTCACATCAACATTATCAAGAAGTACATATCATAGGGAAAATGCACAAATTACAGATAAAATATTTAAATCACCCTATTTTGAGTGAATCTCCTGCCAAATCAGTATTTGTTGCATCTATTTATACTAGATGAGTATAATCAATGTAAATAAGGTAATTTTTGGAAGAAAAACCCAAAATTTTGAAAAAAAAATCCACCCCCAATAATGTTGTACCATAACCCCAAAATCAATTCTGATCTTCCTTTTGTGTATTGAACCTTCTGGTAAAATTTCATAGATATCCATTCACTTATACTCAAGTTATTGTCTGGAAACCAAATGTGTTTTCTTGAAAACAACTTTGACATGATTAAGCATTACTCGAAAGCAAAATTTTACATGCTTGTACTTCCCATTTCCATTCTTAATTTTATTTTGCAGTCATATAAAAACTTGAAAAGTAAGCTACATCGTGTACATGTAACAAAAAAAAGTATGCAAGAAATGTCATAAAACCGACTCTGAATTAGTTCATGAAATTGATGTAGAACTCACAAACTGAAGATGATCAGAAATACAAATGTTTTTTTATTCGAGTCAGATTTTTTTTTACCGAAGCCCTTCAGCCCTATCAATTAAAATTATTTAGTCAAAATTTAACACTAGTATTAAGGTTTATCATAACAAATTGGCAAATACGGCCTTTTTATCACCTAAACAACTAATGTGTACATATTACATGTGCGGTTTGGGAAGTTTTTATGTTTTTAGATATATAAAAGTTAAATTTATTTTGCATATATCTGAAAGATAAAATCATTTTTGGTGAAGATCTGGATTCAAAATATTTTTTTTGTCCTATGCTTGAACAGATTTTTTATTCATCAATTTCGAGAATCAGAATATTTTTTTTCAGGAAAAATACCATAACCCCTCATGCCTTTTCAAGTTCAATGTTCGTTCCCTCAACATTTTCCATCTGAACTTATAATTTTATTTTAGACATAAACAATATGTTAATGTAGCCTAGATCATTTGTTCTGAACATGCATGAAATATTTACCACTGGACGTTAAACAACCAACAACCAATCAATATATAGGACATTGTCTTAGTATAAAGCTGGCAGTTAAGGTAGCGCCTTCCTCATATTATCAACTAAATGTTTTTGTTTCTTTATGAAATGGAAGATCGCTCCTATAGATGTTACGACTCCCTTTTAACACCCTAATCGATTTAGAGCTGTAACTATAGTGAATCCAATAAAGAAAATCGGTAGATGGATACCAAACGCATGTGTTTTGTTTTTATTTTGTCTGTTAGGTTGCTGTCTCAGTGATAAATATTTTACATCTTTATTCAATACTTGCATAATTTTGGCATGCATATCAAGCGACGTGCACAATAAGCTTCTTTTTCAGAGAAAAGGCAATCGTATAGGTTTTAGAAAATTAGATATATACGTTTCGTTCAGAAAATATAGTGTGTAACAAATTTAAAAGGCAATTTCACTTTGCTGAATAAGCATTTAACATTTGCACACATCAACAAGGGATATGCACCTATTTTCAGTTTATTTCTAATTTTTGTTCACCTTATTTGTTATGATAATTTAATGTGTCATTTTCAATAAAGAAACGGCCGTGTGGTACGCCAATTTCAAAATGATATAATTAAAATGCCTACATTGCATAGTAATACACTAATCAGTTTAGACACTTGTAGAATATGGAATTTACGAAAATGTATATTAGGTCGATGTAATTTGAATGTTACAAAATGACTAAGAATGTGTTATACGCATCCGTTAATTATACTAAATGTTGCTATCAATACGCTTTATAATTTCGAAGCGAGCTCCACATAGTTTCTCTAATAATCCGCGGTGACCGTGTCTTTTTTCATAAGATTGACTGTAATTGCTATTTAAATCAGTTTAACTATATTAATTTAACATTGGAACAACATCTTGTGTCCTAACTAGCTATAGCCCATAAGGCTTCGACTTTTACTTCTAGTCTAACATCCTGCAAACTACCGTAAAATAAGATTCTTCAACGGTCTATATATACACATGGAAAAAGGTATTTTGAAATTCAAAATAAAAAAACACTCTATATTGTTTTGTGATATAAGTTATTGCAATAGGACTAGTTAAACATTATTTAAATCTCACTTGAGTTTAATCGAAATAAATGTCGACTCGATAAGTTCTATTTACTGTTCCCGTAAACAGCAAAATAACTGCTTTTATCCTCATTGTTTTCAACACATGACCTGGGTAAAGTCTCTTTGTTATTACTGTGCTATAATATGGATAATGCATAGTAAAAGTGTGCATAAACTACATCAGATATATTGCACAGTTCAAAATACTCTGACCTGTAGGAGCGGACCCTGGATTTTGAAAGGTGTGTACATGTAATTCCATAAAGTTAAAAAAAAAAAAAAAAAAAAAAAAAAAAAAAAAAAAAAACAAACAAACATCATCGTGTGCAACGAGACTAAAAACATTTTTGACAATTTTACGATTAAACATTGTATTTGTTTTCAATCAAAAGGTGGGATCTTAAATATTTTATGTTTTTTTTTTTGTATTCAATGTAAATCTCAAATCAGTGTTTCAAAGTCAAACCGATAAAAAAAACATTTTTTTGGTAATTTTTGTTAAAACAGTGATGTATATCTATCTATCTGTATTCTAATTTAACTTAATATATACTTTTTTTTGTTTAGGGGCAAGCTGAAGCACGATTCCCGATGCGGGAGTTTCTCGCTGCATTTAAGACCTATTGGTGACCTTCCTGCTGTTCTCTGCTCTTTGGTCGGGTTTTCCATACTCATTTTTTTTTTTATAGAATATCCAAATAACTTAAATCCGATTTGGATTAGTTTTTTACTCAATGGATTTTATTACGACTATTTAGATACATGTATGTATGCCTTTTAAGTGACTATTTTATGCTCGATTTTAAGGAGGGTCATATTTAAGGGGGAATAAGCTGCAGATCAACCAGACTTTATAAAGATACGACATGTCTTCAATAGTTAATACAGTAGAAACAAATTTAAAGATTGAAACGAGATTTTTTTTTCTTTCAGTTTACTTTATCTGTATAAATTTATGTAGATCTATCCTTGGTTCATCTTCCTCTTAGCATATTATATAGCGAAAGAAATTCAATTAATCTAAACTTAATAACCCTGTCAATTTTGATTTTTTCTTGCATATTCAAAAAGTACACCAAACCGAACTAAAACTGTAGCTCTGGAGATGTAGATTATACGTCAATAAGACAGCATACATACGACAAACACAAGTTACGGACATCTATAGAGGGCAACATGAAGTAGTATTCAACAATAGAGGTCTCTACACAATTTCGTCACTTATTTATATAAAAATTGAGAATAAATTTAACAGAAACGAAAAAAAAATCTACCATTAAATCGAATTCTCAAAAAATGTAAAAAAGTTAATAGTTATTAAATACTTACACACCTTTAACTACATAAGAGTGTAATTCCCCTTTCTTTAGCCTACAAGAAACTTTCATGGGAGTCCGGGATTGCGGATTATCGTCCGTATATTTCCAAAATAATCACATAAATTGAAGGCGTCATGTGTTAAACAGTTATTGGCCAATCAAATCGGTATATATCCTTTAATCTGCACGCCCGGGATGACCATTTAACACGAACTGCTACGTTATCGGGTTAATTATGATCACCAGAGCCGTGTGGGTTAAATGATATATGCCGACTTGCTTGGTCAATAACTTTAACAAGTTTGTAAAGTTATGTGAATGAAACCATGTAATGGGTTCTCGACAACTCTTAACTGGAGTAAGACGGCGGATTATCAGCATGAGACAAGCAGGTATGTCTGTTCGACAAATTATAGTTGGTCAGCACCATACTCCACTATAAGTCGTTTTATGAAAAAAAATCGGGCAACAAATCATGCTAAGCCTCGGTCACACCTTACCAGATAGCACGAACAGACGCCTAACGGATAAAAGAAAAGGTGTCCGTTGATGTACTGACAAATAAAAATTGACGCGTAACGAATGCATAACGGACACACACCGGATATGCAACGTACCAGAAACGGAAACGTACCGGACAGAACGGATGTCGAACGTACATCCAACGGACGAGTACCGCATAAAACGGACACCTAACGAAAGCGTACCGGATAAAACGGATGGACAAGATATAGGGAAAAATTAAAGGCGACATTTATAAAACATGTAAATTGCATAAATATTCAAAATGTTTCTGTGTAACTGGTTTTGGTTTGATATTCAAAATGCCGCCAAAGGGAAGTATCTGGTCTGAATAAGAGCTACTTGATTGTGAAGACGTGCCCTTACTCTAAGATCGATTATGAATAATAAGAATTCATGAACCTTACGAAATCTAATTGGCATTTCTGACGCGACATTTTCAATTGGCATTTATCCAGTTCAGATGCGTTCATCATCCGTTTTATCCGTTACACGTCCGTTAAAAGTCCGTTCCACATTCGTTCAACATCCGTTTTATCCGTTAGACGTCCGTTAGAAGTCCGTTAGTGAATTTATCTACCAGACCTCCAACAGATGTATAACGGACACGTAACGGATACAAAACGGAAACGAAACGGACAGGTATCGTACAAAACGGACGCCTACCGGACGTTCAACGAACATTTCATCCGTTGGACGTCCGTTCAAAGTTTTGAAAATGCTCAAAATTTTCCACCGGACAGAACAGTCGTCGACGGATAAAACGTACGCTAAAGGGCATGTAACAGATATGGACGGACGTCTAACGGATAAGAACGGACGTCTAACGGACATGAACAGATTGAAAAAAAGTTATCCGTTTAGGCATCCGTTCAAGCTATCCGTTAAGGAGTGACCGAGTCTTAAAAGACCTACCGAGATCAGAAATACCCCCATATAACAACAAATAGGGAAAACCAAACCTTATGAAGGTTAGTCAGAAGGAACCATTTGCAAACAGTACAATCCCCCCTCCCCCCTAAAAAAGAGAGAGTGGTTGACATACAGGAGACTATAACAAGAACTGTTCGAAATCGACTCATAATTACTGGTTATCGTGCGAAAAGCCCATTTCTGAGACCTTTGTTTACGAACAAAGAGTGGCCTGTATCCAACTGTGCAGAGCTCGCCAACGTTGTAAATTAGTTTCTTGGAGGAAGATCCATCGGTCCAATGAAAGTCGGTTTATCTTCCTTGGCCTGATCGAGGCCCGAATTTGAATCATATCGAGCATATATGAGACATCATTGGGCGCAAAGTGCACAAAGACACCCCAGTTCAAACATTGCATGAAATAAACAATGTCCTTCATCAGGAATGGTTGAGGTTACCTCAGCAACAAATTTGTCGAATAGAAGCTGCACCAAGTATTGATCCCTTTTCGTATAAGATCAACCATACATGCTGTGAACAATCATTTTAAAATTATGTTTTTTTAATGTCTGACATCGTAATGTTCGATTACAGTAAAATGTTTAAATATCATTATACCAATAATTTATCATATCATATCAAAAAAAAGGAGGCTAGTTTTCTAAGGTTAAAAAAAAAAAAAATACGGCGTTGCATTACTTTTTCCATATGTATATATTCTTTAATTTCGAAATACAAAACACATAAAAAAAAATCATGCTCTAGAAAGTTCCACCATGATTATATATATGAGACGGCATGTAAAAACGTGAAAAAGAAACCACAGTACTGACAGTGACAAATGGGGGTCTAACGTTCAGTGGCAAATATTGTGTACAAAAATGGGCGAAATCTGATAGAAAGATATAGGAAATGTGATATGATAGTCAAATTGACAACTCACAGGACTCTCATGAGTAGTCAATGTAGTTAAACACACCCGTAGAAGCAATGGGCTGTCACTATTTGACCTTCAACCAAGTACAAACCACAAACAATAAAGATTACATGCTAGTAATATTCAAACATGAACAAATGCTACTACCATGACTATGGATACAAAGGAGTAGGTCCGGTAAGGGCCGATTTTGGCCTCAATTTTCAAGTTCAACTAACGAATTATTTTAGACACTTTTTAAACATTTAAGTGACTATTTCAATTGATTCCATTAGTTTATGTGACAGATTTTAACTGATTAAGTCATTAAAAACGCTCCTATGCAAGCTTGAATATGAAAAATCTATTAAATATGCCAAAAATCGTGATTTTTCAGATGGTTTTTGTCAAAAACGAAAGTGGCCGCATACGTGTTCAGCCTCAACCTTTATATATATCATGTATTATCATCAAATACAACTTACATTTCAATATTATGAATGAACACGAATGCGGCCACTTTCATTTCCGACGGAAACCGTCTAAAATTTAACTAAAATGCTAAAATTGTGAAGATTTCAGTAAATTAGCATGACTTAATGATGCTAATACTGGGTATATGTGCATTGTATTGTCAAAATCAGCCCATATTTATGTAGCAGAATCATTCTTCTTTCCAACAAATAGCTTAACGATTACATTTTCCCAATTTTGTAAAACTGCTATATTTTGGGGCCAAAAAGGGGTCTTACTGAACCTACTCCTTTATTGCACCAGATGCAATTTTCGACAAAATATGTCTATTGCAGTGTTGCTGATCTATACAATGTACTATGTATATGCATTCAGGTATCGCATCTCAAATTTATTCGTTGACTTCATAGTGTGTTAATTTACGTTTTTTGATTGAGTTAAACCTTCCAATTGATATTTTATCGTGTGTTTTTCTATGTTGTGATGTTATACTATTGTCTCATTAAAAGGGAGAAGGTTTGGTACCATTAAAACGTTTAATCCCGCTGCAAATGTTTGCACCTGTCCTAAGTCATGAATCTGATGTACAGTAGTTGTCGTTTGTTGATGTAATTTATACGTGTTTCTCGTTTCTAATTTTTTTATATAGATTAGACCGTTGGTTTTCTGGTTTGAATGGTTTAACACTTGTAACTGTGGGGCCCTTTATAGCTTGTTGTTCGGCGTGAGCCAAGCCTCCGTGTTGAAGGCCGTACCTTAACCTATGATGGTTTACTTTTATGAATTGTTATTTGGATGGAGTGTTGTCTCATTGGCACTCATACCACATCTTCCTATACCTAAATCCCAGCAGGTTTTGACAAGTCATTAGATGTGCGATATATGTATTTTGACATTCTTTACTTCAAGTATAATATCTTGTACTCTTTGAGATTATTATTTCGCACTGGAAATGTAATACTATACTTGCAAGTGCACAAAGTCGATAATATATATTTATCATGTTTTATAGTACTCGCTTTAATAATAACCAGGTCTTTTAATAACCTTATTGACAAGGGGCTTGGTTTTCGAAAATATCTTATGACTGAGCCATGTCTTATGATAGTTGTAGGACATGCCATAGTCGTAAGATATGTTTTCAAAACTGTCCAAAGTTACGATATGTCATTAGGTCTGCATGTCTGTCAATTTGTCTGGTAAGCGCAACTCCTCCGTAACGGATGGACTGGTGTGGAAGGATGAACAGTTATAGTACAAGACATGAGGATGTGCATAAAGTAGTGCGGGATTGGGGAATGCTATTGTGAGAAGACTCACAATTCTAGTTTCAGCTTCCTTATTGTGAACATTTCATTTTCTATGGATGAAGTTCCTTTATATGAAGTAAATATCCAAGTTGATGTCATGTTATGAAGTTTACATGATTTATGTGGTATAGGGTTGCTGCTTACAAAGAAGCTCATAAAACCTAGGGTATCAACCAGATAAAGTTGCAGTCCTCCCTTGACTTATTTACAGACCCATCACGAGTTGGTTGACCATTAGGGAATATCTGAGACACGGATATTTTCCAAGTGTTGTTACCACAATCGTCTGTAACCTTCCTCAAATATGACATCACTTCGAATGCACGAGACTTGTCAGCTGAATTAAACATGACCATCAAGACTATTGTCACATGTGGAGCAGGATCTGCTCACCCTTGCTGGGCATCTGAGACTTCTTCCAGTATTTGTTAGGTATTTGTTGATCCTTAGCTTTCTGTGTAGTGCTTTGAAGACTGGCGCTAGTCTTTTTTTATTGTTTGATTTTTTGCTATGACGTGTGTGCAATGTCAGTTTGTCTTCTGGTTATGAGGTTGATTGTCTCTTTGTTTTAATGCATAAAAGCAAATTCCAAATACTTCACATAACCATATAAGCTGATCATTATAGTTGCCTTTATAGAAACATACACTATTGCTGTTCAGATAAGAAAAGGCAACCCGAAACAACGATAGAGATATGATACAGCCACACTGATTCAAAATTCAAATTATATGTATACATTCTATATAATTACAATGTTGGGCAGAATTCAGAATGACAATAAGACTAGAGGTTCTACAGAAAGAAAATTACTCATACAAGGGCTCAAATAAGGATTTCTGTCATGATGACTGATTTATTTTTTATCTTATTGTCTTGGTCATCTTTGTGTCTTTAAATAAAATGATAATAATCCAAAAAATGTAAACTATTCATCAACAACCATTTTTGACATATAATCTACAAATGAAAAATACCATTTCAGAAATGTTAAAAATATTTACATTAAACATGTTAAAGCAGAAACTTAACTTTACTTACTAGGATATAGCATATATGCTGATAGAGGGGTAGCATTTAATATATATACCACTGTTATTGTAAATTAGATTTACAGACGGAAAGACAGGGATATAAAAAAAATATGCCCCGCTGACAATTTGTCGCGGAGACATTAAAATAGAGCCGATTTAAGCCAGGGTTACACATTCACGATTTTTACTGTTGTCCATGACAGGATAATTCCGGATTCGAATTTATCCCAAGTCTGATTAAGATCCTGTGTATCGTAACTGAAAATTGAAACGTTGATGCGGCGTTCACACAGTGCCGATTATTGCTCCCGTTTGAAATCAGACATCGTTAAAACACGAAAAGTAAAAAAGTCGGATTCCACAATGATCTGGAATATCCTATTATTGCCTGAACGCTGTTGTAAACGTTCGTTACATATTCTTACGGATCGAAGAGGTCGGACAAGCACCCCATATAGTTAGATGCGTCTCGTAACATTCGGGAAAACTCATCCGATTTTGTCTAGTCGGATTACAATCTTGATTATGTCATGACAGATTCTGCTGTATCGGATCGAAATCGTAACAATGTTCTGAGTTGTCTAGACATTGTCCTGTGGACCGGGCATGATTTGGTGAGATTTGTCATTGCTGTGTTTTGTCGGTTGAGTCCAGATTACATCCTGAATACGAACCGTCTTTGACGAAACCGTTCCGGAACAGTCCCGTTATTAATACGAAATTGGCAACAATACCCTCGTCTGAGTTCCATACAAAGCCGTTTGAAATGTGGTCCAGAAGACTGTGATAGGATTGCGTTCCGACAGTACCTGATCATCTCAAATATAGCGACAGTTTTCTAACGGATATCTTTCGTCAGCGTCGGTTCACTGTCTGGTCACTGTCTGATGTCTGTTGGGTCGCATTCAGCTTCATAGGGACGCTGTCAGGATATATTCGGTCATTTTTAACCATAGGAAAGATGCAAATCGGACTAAAATCGGATGGAGGACGGGATAATCGGTACAAGTTTGGATGAAAAAAACTGAATTTTGACGCTTCCAGAACAAACTGATTGTTGTCGTGATTAAATAAATGTTTTTCAAGTTTTAATAAAAGTTTAAATTTTCAACAAGACGGAAGTAAAAATCGTGAATGTCTGATCCAGCGTGTTAAGTAGACACACCTAGCTGTGGGTGTACTTGGTCGAACTCTCCGGACATATGACAGACGGAAGATTCAATGCATGAATCGTCCAAGAGATAAACACATGTTTTTCACTGTTAATAACACGATTGAAAGTAAGAAAGTTAGTAAGTTTTATTTAAAGTGGACATATATATACATAATAACAGAAAACAAATGAGCACCATTCGAGAGCTCTTCAACCGACTATCGCATGTATCGCACTCCGCAACTTTTGGTGTTGCGGTTTAAATATATTCTAATGTACAGGTTTTGAAATTTCATTGCTAAAACTGGTCAGGGAATTCTTCTTGTACAGCATGTACCTTATAAAGGGTCAGTAGAACACACATGAATTTACTTTCACGGTCATCATTCGGTCAATAACCAGTTACCTATTCTAGTGATTGACAAACTATAGTTTTGATGTTATATTTTTTCTTAAAATACAAAAATGTACATCTAGTATAATATACGTGACATAAATTTTATTTAATCGACCGTGTTGACATCTTTCTCCGCAATTTTCTTTTTAAGTAGACAATCATCCCTAAATTTTATTTGTATAAAATCAATTTCACCACAATGCAAGGCCAGCAAGTTATATGAATAGTGCACTAAAGTTTAAAATTTACCTGTCAACTACTACAATTAACTACTCTATCATTTAACAAAAGGGCAGTGGTAAGGTCTTTATTTTAATAAAAATCGTTCTAAATTTCATTCTGTAATATATTATAGACTTTATTTGTAGCATGCAAATATCAAATTAAATTTGTAAACCAGTTATGGAAATGTCATTGTTCGTTGATATCTACAGAAACACGGCACTCCAATAACAATTTACGTTGTTTGGAGAATTAACAAAGTTTAACAATGTTTCATTTGGAGTTAACTTACTAGACCAACACACTTCTTATTTTTAAGAGTTCAGTAATCTTAATCCAGACAAGAAGTGTAAGAAATGAAAATAGACCGAATTCTATTATGACTTTCTCTGAAAATTGCAATTTTGTTTTTTTAACAAAAATTGGTAAAAAATCTAACCCAAAAAAATGTTGTTTTTTTTATTAATACTTTCGGAAAAAGTTTTTCTTTTGGATGAAAACACAAATTCTTATAAAAATCAAAGCACAAGACAAGACAGAACACTTGTGAATTCTTTAAATAGAATAATATGCAAACATAGTTAGTTTTTGCTCTTATCATTCTTAAAACATAGCCAATATATTGTCGCCCAAGGCTCCATTTATACAGTTCCGGGCTCTGCCAATAGCACCCACGTCTCATTAAGGTCAACTCATTTAGATATAAAATCTAGAACAGTAGTCCGATCTGTAAATGTATCAACTGTATATCACAGTGTAGGAACGGAACTGTACGGTTTTCTAATAGTTTGGTTATTTGGGAGACTGTCTAGCGGGGCTCCGACACATGAAATATAACAAGTTGCTTGATGAAAACTTTGATGAACTCTTATGTTACTGTTTAACGTTTCTGCTTCAAGTTTCGGTAGCTAAAACATTCAACATGTAAATTCAATCAAATGGTAAAAAAGAAATATCCATCCAAACGTTTTCCTTAGAATGGAGGAGCTCCGAGTAAAACGATCGAAACTGCCACAAAACAGCGATAAAAAATGTCAAATAAACATCGAGAAAACAATCGTTGCTACCAGAATGTTCACGTGTACCATTCCTGGTATATAGTCTTACCTGTCTGGAAGTTTCAAAACCATTATCGCAGTAGAAAACCAAATACATTAATTTTATCCATGTCGAATATTTTTGTTGAATGTACAATCACTTGCGAATTTACTGTACACTCACTTGGGAGCTTTCCTCTACAATCGTTGGCCAACTATACTACTCATACTATACTACTTTACTAGTTCATCAAAGTTTTAATCACGCAACTAGTTATTTTTCGAATGTCGGAGCCCCGCTTGACATGTACAGTCTCCCGAATTACCAAAATATTAGAAAACCGTACACTGTGTATATACTTTCCAATGGTTACATTTTGACTGATAGTTAGATTGTACGGCAGTATGTTTTTCCCTTGTTTTGATTATAGTCGAATTATACCAGTCCTCTTTTTGTTTCAGAATTGCAGGGCAATATAAAGTTACTGATCTTTCATGAACACAACGATTAGAATTTGAATGCACATACACTTGTAGGTAGGAAAGGTAGGAAAAAGGCGATCGTCAACTGAACTTTTTTTTCAGTATTTAGGAATGATATATATATATATATATATATATATATATATATATACAACTCGTCTAAACATCAACCCAACAATGTTAGATCTGTAAATTTGCTTTCGCAAATTTTTGGTTCTTTCCTCGCCGGGATTCGAATCCATGCTACTGTGATATCGTGACACCAAATCGCCTGCACTGCAGCCGTCCCGCTAGACCACACGACCACCTGGGCTCTCATATCTATCAATCTGATCTTTTTTAGAACTAGCACTAGGCCACCGGAAGCTGAATAATTAATTCAGTCTAGATGTTATAAAAAGAGCGATCGGCAACTTGAATATTTAAAAAAAAAAAAATTATGACAGAATTTAAAAAGATGTAGGTAGGAAAGTGTGATCTTTAACTGTAAGTTTGTCAGTAGGGGGTTCATTTCTTAATAACATCAAATAAACTCATCATAGATACCAGGACTAAATTTAGTATATACGACAGACGCGCGTTTCGTCTACAAAAGACTCATCAGTGACGCTCTAATTCAAAAAAGTTAAAAAGGCCAAATAAAGTACGAAGTTGAAGAGCATTGATCATTTTTGCATTCCACCTTTTCAGCTTGTTTTTCTTGAGGCATCTCACCGTCATATTGTGAATGATGGAAAGGGCGATCGTTATTAATCTATGTTTGTGGCTAAACCTTCGATATCAAGTTATTCTTATAACGCAGACAGAAATATTTATTTATATTTATATTTTAACCATTACTTGGCGTCCGTCGTCTCCGTCTGTCGTCGTCGTCCGTCTGGTGTAAACTATTTCAAACATCTTCTCCTATGAAACTACTGAAACTACTGAACCAATTCCAACCAAACTTTAGCTGAATGATCCTAAGGGTATAGTACTATCTAGAATACAGTCTGTGTTTTATTTTCTGTTTCGTAAAACCATGGCCGTCATGGTTAGAAATCGAACGTAGTGGTAAAATGCAATTTTTGGATTATATCTAAAAAACCAAAGCATTTAGAGCTAATCCGACTGAGGTAAAAATGTTTAATAGGCCAAGTTCCGTCAGCCCTGAAATTTTCAAATGAATCTGACAACCCATTGTTAGATTGTTGTCACTAAATTGGTAATTGTAAGGAAATTTTGCAGATTTTGGTTATTATTTTGAATATTATTAATGATGAAGATAAACTGTTAACCGCAAAAATGTTCAACAAAGTAAGATCTACAAATAAGTTCAATGACCAAAATTGTCAATTGTCCCCTAAAGGAGTTATTGCCCTTTTGAAAAATTTCACAATTTGTTCATTTAGTTTGCTTACTTTAAAAAATCTGCTACTTTGAAACTGCTGAATCAATTTCAGCCAAACTTGGGCCGAATGTGTTTCAGAGTTTCTAGTATAAATTTTATATTTTATTTCTCTGTATGTCAAGAAACATAGCAACTATGGCTAAATTGGAACATAGGGATAAAGTGCATTTCCTTGATTTTGAAGAAAATATGACAGATACAAAGATCATTTCAAAGGAAATTTTATGCTATTGATTAATGTTCGTTAAAAAACAAAAATAATCATTGATGAAAGAATTACAGGTGAAAGATTCAGGCTCTTGAGAGCCTTTTGTTGTTTTGTTTTTTTGTCAACTTTTATTTTTCTGTTTCATAATTGTAAAAAGAAAGCGTTATTTTTTTTCAAGTGAAAATGACCCTAAAACTAAGTGCGCGAAGGTGGGAAAGAGCGATAGTCAACTTAAATTTTCTAAGTATGAAGTTTGTGACATAATTTTAACGGTTGTAGGTAGGAAAGAGCTATCTTAGGCTTATATTTCGTCAGTAAAAGGTTTGTAACACAATAACATCAAAAAGATCATTTTTGCAGCTTTTTTTTTTCTTTGATGCACATCACTATCATATTTTTAATGATAGGAAAGGGCTATCGTGTTTTATCTATGTTTGCGGCTAAATGTTCGTTATAAAGTTGTTCTAATAACAAAGACAGCGATATGTTTTTCTTGTTTTTGCTAATTATCTTTTTTCTATGTCATAATTGAAAAAGAAAGACCCTTAGTGTAGTTGTTTTTTTTTTTTTTGCAAGTGAATATTACTTTACATGTAAGTGCTTGTAGGTAGATAAGAGCGATCAACAACTTAAATGTTTCCTAGTAAGGAGTTTATGACAGGATGATAACATTATGATTATTTTGATATTCCGCCTTTTCCAACTTTTAACTTTAATACACATCATTATCTTTCTTGTGACGTTCTGTTTATAATAATGTAGACAGCGATAGTTGTATATTTTCATGTTTCTTTGTATTATTTCAACCTTTGTCTCACTCTGTGTCACAATGTGTAGTGTTCGTCAAAAGGAATGTCATTCGTATGGGAATTTATGATAGAATAACAAAATATAAATCGTGTTTTCGCATCTGCAATTTTATAGCGGTTATCATTAAATCAAATCTATAAAACTATCCTATAATTTTTAAAAGTGATGGGCGATCATTGGTTTATGCTTGATTTGGTTTAACCGTTTCAATCTCTGTTTTAGAGTTCTGTTAATAATGAACACGTAACTTTTTTTTCGGCAAGAGAAAAATTAAGTTTTAATTTTAACAACTTAAATTTATTTTAGCAATGGGCATTTGGCAAAATAAAATATTCAGATAATGTTTGCTATCCGCATTTGTCATCCAACTCCTTGGTGCATAATCAGACACGGTCACATGTTAAGAGATAGAAAAACGCCATCCTTAACAGTGATTGATTCTTTCTCTTGTCCTATCCTGGCTTTTTAATTTCTTCTTAAAATGTGAACTGCAATAGTTCGTTTTGGTATCTTCTTATACTAATAGCACCTCTTTCTGAGACGCACACTAGTACACAGTCATAGCATGCACGGTAACTGTGCTTTATAAATGTGCAACTAAAAGACTTTGAAAAACTAAACGTGTGAGGGTAGGAAAGTGCGATCGTCAACTTAATATTTTATTATTTTAGAAATTTTCATAGAATTGAAACGGTTTAGGTAGGTAAGAACGATATATAACTTAAAGTTTGTCAGTAAGGGGTTCCTGACACAATAACAGCATGAAGATCATTTTGTAAAGTGTCACTGTATTTTTTTTGTTCGCAAGTGAAAATGGAAAATGACTTTACATTTAAATGTAGGTAGAAAAGTGCGATCGTCATCTCAATTTTTTTTAGTTAGGAGTTTATGACAGAATGGAAATGTTATACTTATTTTTGGTATTCCACCTCTTTCAACTTTTAACTTCAATACACATCATAATCGTTCTTGTGAAGTTCTGCTCTTTATTTGCATATACTCTTTCTGAGTAGTAATTGCATGGTCACTGCATTATTGTGCACGTGAAAGACTTTGAAAAAAATTAAACTTTCACGGAAGGTAGGAAAGCGCGATCGTCAACTGAATATTTTCTTAGTTAGGAATTTATGAAATAATGTAAACGGTTGTACGTAGGAAAGAGCGATCTTTAACTCAAGTTATTCAGTAATGGTTTCATGACACAATAACATAAATAAAAGGGCCGAAATATACCAACGGCTTTGAAATGGTTTTCAGTAACTGCGAGTACTCTCAGATCTGTACTTAGTGTCTTTATGTTGTTGGTATGTAAAAGTTGTCACATTTGCAGGAAAATTGAGTAATTGATAGAAATATACCTAGCATATATTTGGTACATGTTTTATATGAGCAAAGTTGAGTCTATTTTGATTTAATATAATTTTTGAGAGGGGGTGCAATATTTTGTTTTTTCAGGTGTTTTAGGCATTTTAATACTTTGTTAACTGTTATTTTGAAAATATATGTGCTGTTAACATTAGACCGTTGGTTTTCCCGTTTGAATGGTTTTACACTAGTAATGTTGGGGCCATTTATAGCTTGTTGTTCGGTGTGAGCCAAGGCTCCGTGTTGAAGGCCGTTTATTGACCTTTAATGTATTACTTTTATAAATTGTTATTTGGATGGAGAGTTGTCTCATTGGCACTCACACCATATCTTCCTATATCTGGTAACTGTAATTGACTAATAAGCTGTTATCTGTTTACTTAAAAGAGAGACGAAAGATACCAGAGGAATAGTCAAACTCATAAATCGAAAATAAACTGACAACGCCTGGCTAGAAATGAGAGAAGACAAACAGACAAACAATAGAACACATGAAACAACATAGAAAACTAAAAAATAAGCAACACGAACCCCACCAAAACCTAGGGATGATCTTAGGTGCTCCGGAAGAGTAAGGAAATCCTGTTCCACATGTAACACCCGTCGTATTGCTTTTGTTATTACAAATCCGGTAAATAGTCTACTTCGGTAGGTCACATTCATAAAAGGGAAGTGGGTTGTAGTTACGACGTAAGGAACATTTCCGATATCATTTGTGAAACGGTTATTCCATAACGGTCAACCAATTCGTGATGGCGTCCGTAAAATTTATGAAGGGATGATTTCAACTTCACTCTTGGTTTAATAGCTTCCTTGTGAGCAGCAACCCTCTAGCAAGGAAATCATGATAGGAAATGCAAGCACGGGAATATCGTATCAATTGGGAGGTATATTCCCCGTATGCAGGTGCTGCTGGTATATTGCTACTTAGAAATGGAAAGTTCACAATTGGAAAGCTGAAATCATCTCTTTTGTCGTAAAGTTTTGTTTTCAAACGACCCTCATTGTCAATTTCTAGATGTTGGCATTGTTTTGAACTTTTATTATAGAGAAAAATAGATAACCCCTATTTTTTTTTAAATTTTTAAATATTTGAATTCACTGTTTTCTGGGTTTTTTTTTTCATTTAAGATAATTTTTAAAAACGCTGTTACATGTATCGGTTATCAAAAAGACTAACTTTCCAAGAGAGATTATAACAACAACCCTCCGACAAGACATTGTGCTATGGTCCATAATCAGTAGACAGGTCTTTCTTTTGCTATGGGAAACAAGACTGGGAGAAGCACATAAGAGAAAGCTTGCCAAGTATCAGGTAACAGACATTCAATAGAAAAATTGGAGGACATGGTATTTTCCAGTGGAGGTAGGCTGTAGAGGCTTTGTCTCTCAAACATTTTAGAGAGCCTTTGGAGTCCATGAGACTAACTGGACCAATAAGGAAAAGCTTGGTTGGAAAAGTTGGGTAACAGGCAGAGAAAGATTGTCGTGGACAGCGCCGAAACAGTTGGGGAGAGGGGATCCACCTGATGATGGAACCAGCTGCGCAGTGGTACCCATAGATTAAAAACTACTTAGAATATTCAGCATTCCCTTTATTATGTCTGATGTACACATATTTATGACAATAATGGTTGTAACAACAACCCTCCGATTCAAGAGCCGAATTGCAGGACATGGTATTTTCCAGTGGAGGTAGGCTGTAGAGGCTTTGTTTCTCAAACATTTTGGAGAGCCTTTGGGGTCCATAGGACTAACTGGACCAGTAAGAAGAAGCTTGGCTGGAAAAGTTCGAAAACAGGCACAGGAAGATTGTCGCGGACAGCGCCGAAACAGACGGGAAGAGGGGATCCACCTGATGATGGAACCAACTGATCAGTGGACACATTGGTACCCATAGATTAAAAACTACTTAGAATATCCCACAGTCCCCTTTGATGTCTGATGTAGACATCTTTATGGCAATAATGGTTGTTAGTACAAGATTTGAAGTTCTGCAAAACAAAAAATCAAATGTTAACTTAAGTTTTGCGAAATTTGTTTGATGAGTACCGATTGAGATTTTGATTGACTAGAACATGGTTTATCTATTAATTGAAAATGCGCATTGAACTAGCTTTCACTAGCTGCGAATACTGTGTGGTAAGTTGTCTGCTCTTTGGTCGTTTTTTTTTTTCTCTTTGATATACTAGTATTCCCCATTTCAATTCTCACTTTTAAGTTTTGTGTTTTTACAAACCTGTAACAATAAAGGAGGAAAGAAGGAGGGGTTGGTTGGGTTGAGGTTGGGAGGGAATGTGGAGCGCTAACAAACATGTTTATCCCTGTCACGAGTGCCCAAAACTAGTGGTTGTCGATGGTTACCATCTGTGGTTTTTTTTTCAAAGCTGTATTTCAATTCAGGCCTAACGTCTTCATTTTTAATCGATTACTTTTTTCATAGCTTAGATTCGTTATGGTTTTTGCCCGTTGTTGAAGGTCAAATTTTGACTTACAATTGTTCACATCTTGTTACATTTTAGTCAGTTTTTTATCAGTTATGTATGAAAAGCAAGTCTGGGTCGTTTTTTATCCAGTTGAAATGTATTGGAGACAGTGTATATGTTAAGGAAGAACTTAGATGCATCAGTAGTTAGATCATCTACCCTCGTTTATCGAATTGATTTCAACCAGTCAAACGTTTATAAATGTCGCTTTACCTCAAACATCTTGTGATTGTTAGTTAGTTTATTACGTAGAGAATCACCAATGTAAGGGAATTCAATATCTTAAATAAAACTATTCTAATTATATGTTTTTATCTGATATTGGACGGAAGGTGATGCCCTTTTAGTTCCTTTTAAACTTGTTACACGATGATGACTGCTGTACCAATATTTTGACTATTTTATTTGTTGTGTCGGTTTAGTTAATGCAACATTGTAAATATAACTGAATTTGATGAGACTGTCATCAAAGTGAGAGGGTTAGCGCTATAAAACAAGGTTGAATCCACCATTTTCCACATTTGAAAATGCCTGTACCAAGTCAGGAATATGACAGTTTTTGTCCATTCGTTTTTGATGTGTTTTGTTATTTGATTTTGCCATGTGATAATGGACTTTCCGAATTGATTTTCCTCTGAGTTCAGTATTTTTGTGATTTTACTTTTTATGTAATATAAGTTACGAATATTTGAAAACGTTTATGTTTCATCTGATTGAATTGAATACAATTTGGGCCGGAAATATGGGGGTTTTTGGTGTAAAAAAAAAGTGCAAAATATTTTTTGTAATTTGTGATAACGAATTATTTAATTGGTTAGAACGGATTATATTCGTGAAAACAAAAATTCGTGGAATTAGAATTAGTAATGATCATTTTTTGTAATTTATTTAATTTGAATACAATTTGGGCCGGAAATATGGGGGTTTTTGGTGTAAAAAAAAGTGCAAAATATTTTTTGTAATATGTGATAACGAATTATTTAATTGGTTAGAACGGATTATATTCGTGAAAACAAAAATTCGTGGAATTAGAATTAGTAATGATCATTTTTTTGTAATTTATGATTTCTGATTAAAATCATTTTCACACGGGTAGGTGAGCTTTTCCCCTTACGTTGCACCTGTTGCTGTTTTTAATAATAAAAAAAAAAAGTCTTATTCGCTGAAATAATTTGACCAAATGTAACAATATCTATACGTTATACTTGTACCACAAAACACAGATCAAACTTGTAATTGAATAGCGTCACTTTTACAGTTCATAACTTCATAAGTTACGCCCTATGTTAATGGAAAAGTGCTAATTCTGTCGTTTCCCTAGTCAACATTGAGTTTGCCTCAACCAATTGTTAATAAAGGAAGATATTAAACCAAGAGTTCCAAATGGTTAAGTTGAAATTATCCCGTCGTAAATTTAACGGACGCCATTGCGAGTTGGTTGACCGTTATGGAACAACCGTTTCACAAATGATATCGAATATGTTCCTTACGTTGTAACTACAATCCCCTTCCCTTTCATGAATGTGAATTACCGAATTAGACTATTTACCGGATTTGTAATAACAAAAGCAACACGACGGGTGCCACATGTGGAGCAGGATTTGCTTACTCTTCCCGAGCACCTGAGATTATCCCTAGGTTTTGGTGGGGTTCGTGTTGCTTATTTTTTAGTTTTCTATGTTGTGTCATGTGTTCTATTGTTTGTCTGTTTGTCCTCTTTTATTTTTAGCCAGGCGTTACCGGATTTGTTATAACATAAGCAACACGACGGGTGCCTGATGTGGAACAGGATCTGCTTTTCCTTCCCGAGCACCTGCGATCATGTACCTTTTGTCTAGTCAGTGAATTTTCGTAATAGGTGTATATGTACATGTATAAGGTAGCGTGCTGTACTGTGCTTCACTATCTTACTGAGGATCAGAGGGATGAGCATGTATAGCTCGCATGGTATTAAAGCAGTCACTCTACATTCACTTCCCCTTTTAATTTTTTTCTGCATAAATGTCCTTCGAGAGAAAGAGAGAAAACTTCGTAAAAATATCCCACATATGTGTTCTATCAAGTTCAATTCTATTTGGACAAGCGGTTTCAGAGCAAAATAATTTCTTTATGTAAGAAAATCGTGAACAAGAGCTTTACATTGCGACCATATTTTTATTCTAATAAGAACGGAATGCGGAGATTTTGTAAAGAACAAGACTTAGTGAAGCTTCTTGTCAAGTTTTGTTGAACTTGGCCAAGCAGTTTCAGAGATTTTCTTAATAAAGCAGCCAATGAGAAACAAGAATTGACTATGACGGTATTGAATGTTGGCTGATTAAGACGAAATGAAAATGTACTTTTTAAAGAACCTCCCATAGATGTATCCGGTAAAGTTTAGTTCCATTTGTTCAAGCAATTCCAGAGGATAACATTTTTATGTCATCAAATCAGAAACAAGAATTACACATAGTGGCCATGTTTGTTGTCCAATCAGGGCGAAATGGAATAACTTTGTGAAAACATCCCATAGATGCTTCCTGTCAAGTTAATTTCAATTCCGCTTATTGGTTTTAGAAGAGAAGATTAAAAAGTAAAAAGAGAAAGAAAGACAGACGGACGAATAACGAGAAACAAGTATCGCACATGCTGCCTATGTATACTGCCTTAACTGGGCGTAATGCGGAAAGTTGGTCAATAACCTCTCAATAGTGCTTCCTGTCAAGCTTCGTTTCATTTGGTCAAGGCCATGTCGGGGGAGAAGGGAATGTTTGTTTTATCAACCGATCAGGGGAAAAAAGATTGCACACAGGGATCATTTTTGTAGTCCGATCGGAGCAAATGAGAAAATTTTATAAACGACCATTCAAATATGTATCCAGTCCAGTGTGATGCATTTGGTAAAGTAGTTTCAGAGGAGAAGATTTTTGAGAACTGAGTCAATCAGTAACAACGATTGTCCATCTAGACAAAATGGGCAAATTGTATGAAAGACCTCACGTAGGTGCTTCCTGCTTAGTTTATTTCCATTTTCCTTTACATGTAGTTGTTTAAGTGGAGAAGATAAAATGTTTAAAGTTAACAGATGTATGGATGACAGACGGACGGACGAATGAACGGACTCAAAGTGTTGACAAAGCGTTAAAAAGGAGGTACAAATGTATATACGTATTCTAAAAGGTTTGTTAGTTTTCACAATGTCACCTTTATCTGTTCATGCCCCAAGTTAAGAATTTCATTAATGTTTGCACTCTTGAAGAATTCAATGGAACTGTACGCATGGTATAGATCTTTTGTGATCACAAATTTTATTACAGCAAAACTAACGGGATGATTTGATAAACCCATCCTGTGTTTGTTATTCATAATGATTCATATAATATGCATTAACTTAACAATCGAGACCAGCACTGTATAAACTTTTCAACATACAACGACTAAATTATATCTGACATGTCAATTAAACTGTGTATTAGTTAACTATGAACGTCGGCTTAATCAAGTACATAAGTGTTAAAAATCGGCACACTAAATGCCTAGGAATCCCAAATTAAAAGAAATAAATCGCCATCAAAGGGACGTGTTGGTAATTATTCCATATATTGAGGATTTTGTCAAATCAGTGAGGTCGTCTGTCATTGCAGCTAAAAGAACTGATTTGAAGATATATACCTTAGATACGTAAATGTTCGAACTGAGGCTGTTGACCTTCATCGCCAAACAAGTTCCGAAAATGAAGATCGCGAGAAGGAATATACAGAGAAAAATTTGCCCCCAGTAGCAGTATTTGATCCTGTAACGAGTTTAGTGTTAGATGCTAAAAGGAATAAGCGTGGAGTTTTGTTTAATTAAGAGGAAAATTAAGCACGATATTTCAATCATTCGTAACAGTTTCCGAGATTTAAACTGATATCTGTGATGCATGATAATTCAAAAGGAAAAAGTTGTGAGAAACTTTTCTTGGTGTCTAAAGTTAATATACCAAAAGATGCAGAATTGGTTTGGGACTATGGAGAGACCAAGAGAGATAGGATTCTAGGGAACCCTTGGTTGACCGGATTACTCTGTCGCTTCTAAATTAAATGTAAAATGTCAATTATCAGTGGGTAAGTAGTCGAGGTATAAAATAATTCATCGATTAATTTTTATATATTCGAATTCAATATTTGGTAAAATTTGTCTAGAGACTAGGTGGTAGTGGTCAGGCTAGCGCTTCGGGCACAAGCTTTAAAGTTGTGCGCACAAGTTTCAATAATTGAAAACTATACTTGAACAATGTTGAAAGAATGACTGTAATATCTTTTTCTTTCAAATTTAAGTGTGGATCACATGTTTGATGTTATTTCGAATAGATACAGTCATACCTTAACTAATTAAGAAAAAAAAAAAAAACAATATTTAATTTCATTAAAGTTTTTCGTATATAAAATATACGTAACAGTGAGGATTAGTGAGTGACTTGATTGAATGTGAAACAATTACATGTATGTTTACAAAAGATCAGGAATTTGGATATTTATCGAAAGGTTATTTATTATTTTACTGCATAAATTGATTGAATAGACTTATTTAAATTGGTAATAAATATCAATAAAGATAAATTATACATTGTATTCCAGAATTCATCTATGCAAATCACAGGAAAATAATTATTTGGTTGCGTCAATACAAATATTCAGCGATTGTTTTCAACAAACTTTAATATACTCTGTTCTAATAATAAACATTATGCAACTAAATAACAACAACACATAAAAATCAGGACAAACAGGTAAAAATGTACTAGAGCGAACATGAATAAGGGCGAACGGACCCGGATTCTGTTTTATACATGAAACAATCCGTTAGAAACCGTTCCACGTGACAGTCCCGTCCTATATGCCCGCGTCACACTGTCCCGATTTTTATATACGATGGACACCCGAAAGCGAAAATTGTAAGTTCGTACGAAGTTGGTCCCGATCTCGTTAAAATACCAAAAAGTGACCGAAGCAAGTACGATGAATAACGATGTCTATACGATGGTGCCGAAATTATATACGATAGCAAAAGATGGACATACGAAGGTTAACCGAAGACGGGTATTTAAGCTTCATATCTCAGCCGAAGCCTACACGATGAATCACGAAGGCTACACGATGGCTTACGAAGGCTACACGATGGATTACGATGATGCGCGATGGCCATACGA